>JBBHAA010003896.1:0-88472 GCA_037953035.1 Aquarana catesbeiana
AAAAGGCGGCGCAGACGACGAAGGCGATTAACCCGGAAAGAGAGAAGCCGCGTCATGAAATCATATCGCATAAAGACCTCCGTGCAGCCCGATTTAGGTCATGGAACGGTTAGACACCTGTTGGTACATAGAGGAAAAACGGGCGGAAGATCGCGAGAGAGGAAAACGCTTGGAAAAGGTTGCAGAGTTCATAAATCAGGGGGGCCTTCGCCCCTTTTGTCTAGATCCTTCGCCCCCTTTTTTAGGATTCCTTGCTCATTATCAGATCCCTGCCCCCTTTTAGGGTGCTTTCACACTGCTGTGTTGCAAAAAACATGTTTGTGATGCGTTTCTGGTGCGTTTTCTGGGTGCCTGTAACCCAGCATGGACCTGTGAGACTTGGACATGTGACTCAAAAGATGCACCAAAAATGCAATGCCGGTGCGTTTTTCACCTTTTTTTTTTTTGCCACGTTTTCTTTTCATTTCAATGAGGAACCTATGTTTTTGGGTGTGGTATTGCAAAACGCATCAAAGATGTAGCATGCAGTACTTTTCAAAACGCACCGCACCTGCAATGCTGTGGTGTGAAGAGTCCCAAAGGATTTAAAAGGATTGCGTTTTTCTTGCGTTTTCAGCACAGTAAAAATGCAGCCTTATAGCGCTCACCAGGTAACCCATCTGCATTTCTTGTCCATTTACTAGATCCCCCCGCCCTTTATCCGAACTTTCCATTCATATTCTCTCTCATTATCAGGATTCCTTGCTACTTTTTTAGGAAATCCCCTCCTTACTTTTTAGGATCACCCCATTTTTCAGGGTCCTGACCCCTCCATCAGGATCCTCCTTGCTTCTTCATAAGATTCCCCCTCATCTGAATCCCTGTCCTTTTTATTAGGACCCCCTGCACCTTTTTTTTTTTTTTTTTTTTTTTTTTTTTTTGGTGCCCCTGCCCCTTTATCCCTTTCTACTTTTTTAAGTTCCCCCTCCTTTTATCAGGATCCGAACATGATTGAAGCCTTTAAATCAGGGCTCTCGAACTGGGGGCCCTCCAGCTGTTGTGAAACTACATGTCCCATGAGGCATTGCAAGGCTGACCGTTACAAGCACAGGCAGAGGTATGATGGGACTTGTAGTTTCGCAACAGCTGGAGGGCCATCAGTTCGAGACTCCTGCTTTAAATACATGAAGGGGGGTGAATAAGGTTGCAGCGATTTATGAAAAAGGTTCCTGCACTACTTTTTACCTTTTGCAATTTTTTTTTTTTTTGCAACTTGCATAGACTTCTGTTAAATTAAGTTGCAAGCCGCTTGAAATTGGGTGTGCGGCTTTGAAATTGCACTAAAGTAGCGCGATTTCAAAGCTTATGGGGTTTTTCTTTTTCTTTTTTTTATTGCGACTTGCATAGACTTCTGTTAAATGAAGTCGCAAAGCTGCAATGAAATCGGCAGTGCAAATCACACTGGTGTGAAATTGAAGTAGCGCGATTTCAAAGCTTATGGGATTTTTATTTTTTTTTGGGTTGCTACCCCTTTATTGGGATACTCTGCTACTTTTTTTAGGATCCCTGCCCCCCCTTTAATCAAGATCCTTACCCCTTAATTAGGCTCTCCCACCTCTTTTTTTTTTTTCAGAATCCCCACCACTTTATCATGTTTTTTCCTCCCTTTTATCAGATTCCAGTGCCTCTTTATTAGGGTTCCTAGCTACTTTTTAAGGTCCACCCCCTTTTTTTTATTAGGATCTCTTGCTACTTTTTTAGGAACCCCCCCCCCCCCCCTTCATTTTATTAGCATTCCTTCCTACGTTTGTAGGTTTCCCCTTTTTTATCAGGATCCCCTTCAATTCATGAGTATTTTTTTTTTTTTTCATTTAAAGTGTAACCCTGTATTGTTTGGTTTTTGTTGTCTATCAGTTTTTGTCCGATGCTGTGTGTACCCTGCAGATGTGTATGAACCAAATCACTAGAATAGGTCACAATATATCAGACTTCATTCACACTTCGTAATTTGTAATAGAGGGCAGAATTCCGAATGGCCGCGATTCTGCCCGCAATTCCAAATGGCATGGCAATCGCCGGCACAACTTGCGGCACGCGATTGGGTTGCCATTATCTTTCAATGGTACCCCAAACGCGATACAAATTTTTTTTTTCCACGATTGTCAAGCCACAGGATCATGCGGCGAACTGTGCCTTTAAAAAAAAAAAATGCATGAAGATTGTCCCCAAAAAAGCAGGAGCTTCTTTTCGATCAGCAAAGGCGCATAGGGCAGCCCATTCAAGTGAATGCCTTCTGCAACACGCAGAATCGCGTAAAATTACGCAGCAGGAACGCTTGTTCCCACTATGCAATTATGAGATTTTTGTTGTTTCAAAAAATTTTCTAGATTTCTAAAATCTGATCCTTTACATTGAATTAATCCTTGGCGATCCTGCCCTAAAAGTCCTTGTTCAGGAACTTCCTGTTATAGGGTAACGGCGGTCTTCTGTCCTATCTCAGTTGTTCTACTGCTTTGTCAGAGGAGCCGCTACTGGTGACCACAAGCGTGAAGGAAGGTCTGTCTCATTGAACAATCCCATCAATCGATATAGAATGTAGCAACCTCAGCCTGGTCTCCAACCAAAGCCACAGCACCAACGCGTTTCGCTCCACCTCTTGCAGCTTAATCATGAGGGATTGCGGCCATGCCGACATGCTGTACATTTTTCACAGACATGGACCACTGTTGTCACCATCAGAAAGCCAGTCCAGAGCAATGATGGGCAGCTGATGCTGGAGTGAGCGCATATAGACAGGAAGTGGCTTAAAGATGTTGGAGAGGATCAGCAGCTCTGAGAAGGAACAAAGGATGAAGGGTGAAAAAAGGATTTTATTAAAAAAAAAAAAAAAAAAAAATATATATATATATATATATATATATATATATATATATATATATATATATATAATATAATATCTTTTTTTTTTTTTTTTTTTTTTTTAATATATATTTTTAAAATGACTATTTTTAGGTAAACCAAATGTTGTCCATTTAGGGTTCAGGTCTTTTCACATAGAAGGCAGCCCATTTGCACGATGTCTCCATGAAAATCTCCTAATCTATACTTTACCTGTCTGTCTAGAGGGGTGGAGCTACAAAGAAATATTAGATATGGTTTTATTACACATTTCAAGGGTTTGTCCATGTGCGCAGACCGCAGTCCCCGGGTCTGACCCATCATCGGGCGTCCCCTCCCCCCTTCCTTCCTTCCCAATGTCCCTTTTGCCCGTGAGTTTCCGTATTCTCTGCCATCTGGTCCTCGGCTGCGGTGAGGAATTTGTCTTGTATATGTGTTTCCATGGCGACCCTCGCTCAGTTGATGGGGAGAGTAACCAGTTGCCACGGAGACAGAGTTCTGGATGTGGCAGTTTAAGTGCGCTGGGAGAGAGGCGAGCTCGGGACTCGTGCGGCGATGTGGCGGAGGGGGGTGGCGGAGATTGACGCTGATAAGCGGGGTTCTGACACATTTTTTACTTTTTATTATTTGCTTTTTTATTTGTTTGTGTGTTTTTTTTTATTTCATAACATATAAGTGAAGATACATATTTTTGATATAAGATATAATATGTACAGTGCCTTGAAAAAGTATTCATAGCCCTTGAAATTTCTCACATTTTGTCATGTTACAACCAAAAACGTAAATGTATTTTATTGGGATTTTATGTGATAGACCAACACAAAGTGGCACATAATTGTGAAGTGGAAGGAAAATGATAAATGGTTTTCAACATTTGTTACAAATAAATATGTGAAAAGTGTGGGGGGCATTTGTATGGCGCCCCCCGGAGTCAATACTTTGTAGAACCTCCTTTCTCTCCAATTACAGCTGCAAGTCTTTTTGGGGATGTCTCTACCAGCTTTTCACATCTAGAGAGGGACATTTTTGCCCATTCTTCTTTGCAAAATATCTCAAGCTCTGTCAGTTTGGATGGAGAGCGTCTGTGAGCAGCAATTTTCAAGTCTTGCCACAGATTCTCGATTTGGATTTAGGTCTGGACTGTGACTGGGCCATTCTAACACATGAATATGCTTTGATCTAAACCATTCCATTGTAGCTCTGGCTGGATGTTGAGGGTCGTTGTCCTTCTGGAAGGTGAACCTCCGCCCCGGTCTCAAGTCTTTTGCAGACTCTAACAGGTTTTCTTCTAACGTTGCCCTGTATTTGGTTCCATCCATCTTCCCATCAACTCTGACCAGCTTCATCCCCACAACATGATGCTGCCACCACCATGTTTCACAGTGGGGATGGTGTGTTCAGTGTGATGTGCAGTGTTAGTTTTCCGCCACACATAGCGTTTTGCTTTTAAGCCAAAAAGTTCAATTTTGGTCTCATCTGACCAGAGCACCTTCTTCCACATGTTTGCTGTGTCCTCCACATGGCTTCTCGCCAACTGCAAACAGGACTTCTTATGGATTTCTTTCACCAATGTCTTTCTTCTTGTCACTCTTCCATAAAGGACAGATTTGTGGAGAACACGACTAATAGTTGTCCTGTGGACAGATTCTCCCACCTGAGCTGTGGATCTCTGCAGCTCCTCCAGAGTTACCATGGACCTCTTGGCTGCTTCTCTGATGAATGCTCTCCTTGCCCGGCCGGTCAGTTTAGGTGGACGGCCATGTCTTGGTAGGTTTGCAGTTGTGCCATACTCTTTCCATTTTCGGATGGATTGAACAGAGCTCTGTGAGATGTTCAAAGCTTGGGATGTTTTTTTATAACCCTGCTTTATACTTCTCCACAACTTTATCCCTGACCTGTCTGGTGTGTTCCTTGGCCTTTATGATGCTGTTTGTTCGCTAAGGTTCTCTAACAAACCTCTGAGGGCTTCACAGAACAGCTGTATTTATACTGAGATTACATTACACACAGGTGAACTCTATTTACAAATTAGGTGACTTCTGAAGGCAGTTGGTTCCTCTACATTTTAGTTAGGAGTATCAGAGTAAAGGGGGCTGAATATAAATGTACACCACACTTTTCACATATTTATTTGTAAAAAAATGAAAAATCATTTTCCTTCTACTTCACAATTTATATGCCGCTTTGTGTTGGTCTATCACATAACATCACCAAAAAATACTTTTACGTTTTTGGCTGTAACATGACAAAATGTGGAAAATGTGCGCCCCATAATGCACTGCAAGACCGCAGTGCATTGCTGTATAATAATTGGCCAAAGCATACACCTGGCCTGCATGCTTTGGCCAATCACAGCATGCTCCTCAGCGAGAGCCATAATTGGGCAAAGCCTGGGTGCTTTTGGCCAATCAGGGCTCAGGGGGACTAAGTCCATGCCCCACACTATATAAGGCTGCCTACATGGCGCCCGTATAGTGTGTTATAGTGCAGGGAGATCGAGAGATTGAGCTAGATTAGTTAGTGGCAATATATAATATATATATATATATATATATATATATATATATATATATGTGTGTATATATGTATGTGTATATATATATATATATATATATATATATATATATATATATATATATATATATATATATATATTTTAGTCAGACTAGTATATGTGTGTGTGTGTGTGTGTGTGTGTGTATATATATATATATATATATATATATATATATATATATATATATATATATAATATATACACACACTGCATTCAGCGTAGCCTATACATACAGTGCATTCGGTGGTGTACAGTGTAGTGCGGTATTACAAAATAAATAAAAAATACCCATCATGTCCGGAAGGCCTCCAAGGAGAGGCAGACACTCACAGGCCACTAAAGGAGGGCAAGCAGCCTCAGAAATAATATTTTAACATCAGGGACCGTTCCTGCACCCAACAAGAGTAACTGTGAGGGGTTACAGTGTTCTGCCACCAGTATATAGTATGTATACTGCAGTCCGTATAGTGCACTCAGTGTAGTATATATAATACAGTGCAGGGTATATAGTGCAGCGTACAATATATAATCTCGTGTATTGAAGTGGTTAAAGGGAGCCCTATGACAGAATTAAGAAAAAAAACGGCATGGGGTCCCCCCCGTCCATACCAGGCCCTTTGGGTCTGGTATGGATTTTGGGGGGGGACCACCACGCCATTTTTAAAAAAAAATTGGTGTGGAGTTCGCCTTAATATCCATACCAGACCTGAAGGGCCTGGTATGGAGGGGGGGGGGGCACCCACTCTGTTTTTTTTTTTTTTTTTTTTTAAATGATTTTTTATGTATATTGCCGGGATCCGACTACATTACAGCCGTGAGCAATTTTAAGAGCCCTTGCACACTGGGGCGGGGGGCGGCGTCGGCGGTAAAACGCCGCTATTATTAGCGGCGTTTTACCGTCGGTATGCGGCCGCTAGCGGGGCGGTTTTACCCCCCGCTAGCGGCCGAGAAAGGGTTAAATACCACCGCAAAGCGCCTCTGCAGAGGCGCTTTGCCGGCGGTATAGCCGCGCCGTCCCATTGATTTCAATGGGCAGGAGCGGTAAAGGAGCGGTATACACACCGCTCCTTCAACGCTCCGAAGATGCTGCTAGCAGGACTTTTTTTACCATCCTGCCAGCGCATCGCTCCAGTGTGCAAGCCCTCGGGGCTTGCACACTGGAATGAAAGTAGCGTCACTTTCGGGGCGGTTTGCAGGCGCTATTATTAGCGCAATAGCGCCTGCAAACCGCCCCAGTGTGCAAGGGCTCTAAATGAAATTTTTTCCTTTTAGAAATGTCATTTTGCTGCAGTACTTTTCTAAACATGGGAAAAATGTGCTACTTTACAGGCATACTAAGGGGACCCCCCCAGGCACGATATTTAGAAGAATGTTTAATTTTTATTGTTTCACTTTAAGCATTCTTTAAGCATTCCTCAAATCACTGCTCCTGAAAAAACGTCCGTTTAAAAAAAAAAAAAAAAAATTTGCATTGATCCATGTCCCCTGGGGCAGGACCCAGGTCCCCAAACACGTTTTTATGGCAATAACTTGCATAGAAGCCTTTAAAATGAGCACTTACGATTTTTCACGTTCGTTTCCCATAGACTTTTAGCCTCGGTTCACACCAGAGGCGGCACGACTTGCAGGTCGCCTCACCGAGGCGACCTGCACACGACTGCCCGGGCGACTTGCAAAACGACTTCTGTATAGAAGTCTATGCAAGTCGCCCCAAGTCGCCCCCGAAGTCGTACAGGAACCTTTTTCTAAGTCGGAGCGACTTGCGTCGCTCACCTTAGAACGGTTCCATAGCACAGAACGGGAGGCGACTAGGTCGCCTGACAAGTCGTCCCTGTGTGAACCGAGCCTCAACGGTGTTCGCACAAATCTTTGGTCTGTTCGCAAGTTCTGGTGCAAACCGAATCGGGGGGTGTTCGGCTCATCCCTAATTATTTCTATGATGGAAGATGTGTCTTTAATTATAGGACATAATGGGGTTGATTTGCTACAACTGGAGAGTGCAAAATCTGGTGCAGCTCGGCACAGAAACCAATCAGCTTCCAGGATTTATTGTCAAAGCTTCGTTGAACAAGCAGAAGTTGGAAGCTGATTGGTTTCTATGCACAGCTGCACCAGATTCTGCACTCTGTAGTTTTAGTAAATCAACCCCAATATGTATATTTTTAGTTATATAATATGTATCATTATTTATATGATGTATAATCAGTAAAGATACATATTGTATCCTATACATGAAAATGCATATTATATCAATAATGATACTTGTATAATATACTTCTTTACTTACGGTATTTACATAAGTAATTATACATATTTATCATTTAAGTAAAGATACATATTATATAAATAAAAGCATATACACTATATTGTCAAAAGTATTGGGACGCCTGCCTTTACACACACATAAACTTCAATGGCATCCCAGTCTTAGTCCATAGGGTTCAATATTCAAAGACATTCTGGTAGGTTAATTGGATCCCTTCTAAATTGTCCCTAGTATGTATGAATGTGAGTTGGGGACCGTAGATTGTAAGCCCCTTGAGGGTAGGGACTGATGTGAATGTACAATGTATATGTAAATTGACGGCGCTATATAAGTACCTGAAATAAATAAATAAAAATATTGAGTTGGCCCACCCTTTGCAGCTATAACAGCTTCAACTCTTCTGGGAAGGCCGTCCACAAGGTTTAGGAGGGTGTCTATGGGAATGTTTGACCATTCTTCCAGAAGCGCATTTGTGAGGTCAGGCGCTGATGTTGGACAAGAAGGTCCTGGCTTGCAGTCTCTGCTCTAATTCATCCCAAAGGTGTTCTATCGGGTTGAGGTCAGGACTCTGTGCAGGCCAGTCAAGTTCCGCCACCCCAAATTCGCTCATCCATGTCTTTATGGACCTTTTTTTTTTTTCATTTTGTAAATTGCAGCGCAACCAGCAGCGACATATGTTAGCGCATTGCTTTGGCAAAAAAAAAAAAAAACAAACCAGTGCATGAATTAGGGTTGCGTTGTGCGTTTTAGATATAATTATCACATAGGGCCGTTCCTCTTTAACATCCACACGTTTCTTTGAAGCCAGCGAGCCGTCCGCTCCCCGTTCGCGTTCCCTGCGGCTGGCAGATGCTCGTAGTTTCAGTTTTTTTGGCATGCTTTACCGATGATATGGAGTAACTTATGCTTGTATTTATCCCACAGATCTGTTTGGGTTCTGAGCTCCGGAGTGCCAGACATTCTCGTTTTTTTTTTGTTGTGTTTTTTTTTTTTTTTCAAAAAGTTTTATTTGCTGTCAGACTTTTGTGCGTTTTTAGGTGGCACAATGATTTTTTTTTTTATGAGCACTTGCACAGTTGTACCGGCTCCTCCCCTAGGCTGAAATGTCTTATTCTGATTTCACTGCACACTGCGAGCTTCTCACAATGTGTATTGGAAGATGCAGCAAGTCAGAGCCCCGCCTCGTTTCCTGGCTGGAGGACATCCAGCATCATCTAGCTCATGGGCGCTCAACCTGTGCCCCTCTAGCTGTTGCGGAACTACCAATCGAATGAGGCAATGCAAGGCTGACTGTTACAAGCATGACTCCCAAAAGGCAGAGGCATGATGGGACTTGTAGTTCTAGCTCTTTCCTCCCCAGTCTGACTTTCCCTGGCCCACCCCTTTCCTTCAATGGGTTTAGTTTCTTCCAATCATAGCGGGCCGCCATCACATGTGGGTGTTACCCAGGGTGGTCTGTATGCAACTACATAGCCTGCTTAGGAACGCCCACTACTATAGACTTCTCCGCACCTATTCGGGCATCTTGATGTTTGCATGACTGCTCCCACTGAGTGCATCAGGACTGGGCAGGATGCTGGGATGTTTTCAAAAGCTCCCTGCCAGCCCCTCCCACCAGCCATGATCTGCCTGCATTGCATAGAGAAGCTCAGAGTCCCAGTAAAGACATCACTGAGCCTAAAATAAGGTAGGTCATGAAAACGGAAATGTAAAAATTAATTGTTGACAACGCCCTCTAGGGCCTAGGAGAAAGATACCAAATTTCACCCCCCCCCCCCCCCCAAGATGTATGAACATGTATGCGCCCCCCCCCCCCCAAAAAAAAAATTCACTCTCCTCCCAGTACAAATACACCCCCTGCTGAAATCATTGCTCCCAGCATAAATCTTTGACCACCCCCCAGCTCAAATCATCAAATCTACTCTCTCCCCATATGCCCCCAGCAAAAATACCCCCCCCCCCAAAAAAAAAAAAAATCCCCTCCCAGCACAAATCTTCTACCCCCTCAAATTTCCACTCCGAGCACAAATCCTCCCTCCCCACTCCAAATCCCCCCCCCCTTTCCAGCAGAAATCCCCCCCCCAAAAAAAAGTCCCCTCTACCATATTATTTTTAAAGCACAAACCCCCCACATTACCCCCCTTCTAACAAAAATCCTCCAAATCACCATTTTTAGCACTCCCCCCCCCCCCCCCCCCCCCCCCCAAATTTGCCCTCCTAGAACAGTTCTTAACCCCCTACCACCCACCAAATTCCCCTTCTTAACACAAATCCCCCCCCCCATTCTCCTTGTGGTGCCCCCCTACTTCACATAATACCAGAGTGCCCAGGGAAGCTGTCCCCTCCTGCCCACCCCTTGTCCCAGCCCTGATGAGGGGTACAGAAGGAAGCAGGGAAGGGAGAATATAAGAAAATACAAATACAGCTTTACTTCTCTTTCTACACAAAGAATAGGAGATAAAATGGTAAATAGGAGGGGTTCGCTTTGCGTTGTGTGTCTTTCCTGTGAATTATTCTGTGTTTATAGCCGGCGGATCTTACCCCCGGCGGCTCCTGGAGAGGCAAAATGAGTAAATTGTAGCCACGCTAATGCTTTGTGTTCCGACCGGCAGCCCCGGAGTCACGCAGCGGGTTGAATCACAGCAGGGCTCCAATGCAAGGCTTTCAGCGTTAACCCCTTCCTGCACCGCTCAGGCTCCCGATTCCCGCCTGGAAGGGAGAGATTTCAGGGGTTGAAGGAGTCCGGCCCATCCCCCAACTTGTTAGGTCCCCAAATATCAAGTAATGAATTATCCATTATCCTTCCTCCAGCCCCACAAATACTGGAGGGAGAAGAGGTCAGTTGGGGGGCCTTAAAGGTGTCACAAAGAGGACATATATCAATAAATTACCAAAATATCCAACAACTTTATTATACGATTAAAACATCATTAAAATAACAAGAAAATGTAATTGTTGTGTATGATTTTATGTTGTTGGCACATATTTGTAGTTTCAAGTTTGGCGTATTGAATCAACGCGTTTCGTGATAGTCTCGCTTATATATGCGAACTGTATAAATCAAAGAGTCCACAGAACTGAGGGGGTACCATGTTGTCACCCCAAACTTTCAGAGGTCATAACATCGAATCCAGGAGATATTAAATCCGCAGTCTCTGCTATTCAGCGTCCACCAGAGTTCCTAAAAAGAAGGAACCAACAAACCTGAGGGATATCAACTGGTGTCTTCCAACAGTCTAGGGCAGTGATGGCGAACCTTGGCACCCCAGATGTTTTGGAACTACATTACCCATGGTGCTCAACTACACTGCAGACTGCATGAGCATCATGGGAAATTCCAAAGGGGTAGTTCCAAAACATCTGGGGTGCCAAGGTTCGCCATCACTGGTCTAGGGCATGTGTTTTGCACATCGAACCTGGCACCCCCCCCCCCCCCCCCTCCCCAGGCATTTAATGTGGCCCTCACACTTCTCCTGCAGCTGCAGCACCTCCCTTGTCCAGCGGCAGCTGGTGCTCCATTTTGGGAGCAAATCACCCGCCAGCCCCCCCCCTCAGGTCGCTTTCACCCCCCCCTACCCCCTGTTGCTCGTCTGTCCACAGCACCAGCCCCGCACTTACTACATCTAGGTCGCGGGCAGCTTAGGATCCTTCCTGCATCTCCTCCTCTTCGGCAGCCAAAACGGTCTTTTGTCCTCTTGGCCAATCGGGTCTCAGGACCCACTTCCTGATTGGACGGGAGGAGAATCAGGAAGACAATAGCAAATAATTTGCGCCCCGAGCCCATCCTTTTGGAAGCTGATTAGCCTCCGGCTCTAATCATCTGCTTCGAAAAAAAAAAAAAAAAACCCCAGTGTAATCCATGTGTCCTGCATCCAGTGCCTCTGCCCTCATCTCTGCCCTCACCTTTTCTCAGCAGCACAGAGGAGGACAGAACTCCTCCCCCAGATCCTCCACATCTCCATGCAGCTGCGGAGAGGATCTTCTGTCCCCCCTCTCAGCAGTCGTTAGCAGAGAAGAAGACACCCTCTGATTTTCTGTTTATTTTAAATGGGCCCAGTAGTACTCCCAGCTCTTCTGATGCCCCACTCAGTATTAACCCCCAGCTCTGATAAGGCAGTACAGCCGGCCCTCCTGTACTGGGACCGGGCCCCATCTTGAGCACCCGCTGAGCAGGAGGGCTGTCTCTTATTGCAGAGACTGATCCTCTTCTTCTGCCTCCCCTGCAGCGCTCCCAGCATCTTTCTAACTCCAGCTGCACTGCAGGGAGATTGGTTGTAGCACATGAGCCGCTTCCATCTGCTGTCCCCCCTGTGTGCCCTTTTCCTCACATCGCTGCTGGCTTCCCTCCTCTCCTCTCATGCCAGCAGCTGCTCGGGCACACAGATGGATTTTTCAGGATGGAGAGCAGGGGAATGAATTCAGTGAGCGATTGGTACCTGGGGCCTGTAAGGTAGCCTGTAAGGGGCCCCTTGATTTCTAACAGAAGCCCTGCGGATCTGTGTCAGACATTTTCCGAACACAGCCACCAGGATTTACATCATCTCTGAGCCGGCATGTCTGACCGGGGCTGTCCTAATGGTATCATGGGCCCCTGGGCAAAGTAACCCACTGCCAGCCTGCCCCAATTTACGCACCTATTCTCAAGAATTAAAGTATAAATAGTTGATGATAGAATTAAACATATATTTATTAGTACTTCCAATAAAATCTATTTTAAACAATATAAGAAAGCATTCCATAAATCAAAGACTAGTCAACACAAAGGGCACAGTACAGGGGTGGGGGCAGAAGGGCACAGTACAGGGGTGGGAGGCAGAAGGGCACAGTACAGGGGTGGGAGGCAGAAGGGCACAGTATAGGGGTGGGAGGCAGAAGGGCACAGTACAGGGGTGGGAGGCAGAAGGGCACAGTATAGGGGTGGGAGGCAGAAGGGCACAGTACAGGGGTGGGAGGCAGAAGGGCACAGTACAGGGGTGGGAGGCAGAAGGGCACAGTATAGGGGTGGGAGGCAGAAGGGCACAGTATAGGGGTGGGAGGCAGAAGGGCACAGTATAGGGGTGGGAGGCAGAAGGGCACAGTATAGGGGTGGGAGGCAGAAGGGCACAGTATAGGGGTGGGAGGCAGAAGGGCACAGTATAGGGGTGGGAGGCAGAAGGGCACAGTATAGGGGTGGGAGGCAGAAGGGCACAGTATAGGGGTGGGAGGCAGAAGGGCACAGTATAGGGGTGGGAGGCAGAAGGGCACAGTATAGGGGTGGGAGGCAGAAGGGCACAGTATAGGGGTGGGAGGCAGAAGGGCACAGTATAGGGGTGGGAGGCAGAAGGGCACAGTATAGGGGTGGGAGGCAGAAGGGCACAGTATAGGGGTGGGAGGCAGAAGGGCACAGTATAGGGGTGGGAGGCAGAAGGGCACAGTACAGGGGTGGGAGGCAGAAGGGCACAGTACAGGGGTGGGAGGCAGAAGGGCACAGTACAGGGGTGGGAGGCAGAAGGGCACAGTACAGGGGTGGGAGGCAGAAGGGCACAGTATAGAAAGGTCAGGAGGTCACAATGCTGGGATCAGGAGGGCACAGTAAAGGGGTGGAGGCAGAAGGGCACAGTACAGGGAGACCAGGAGGTCACAATACTGGGATCAGGAGGGCACAGTACAGGGGTAGGAGGCATAAGGGCACAGTACAGGGAGTTTACAATATTGGGATCCGGAGGTCACAATACTGGGATCCGGAGGTCACAATACTGGGATCCGGAGGGCACAGTACAGGGGTGGGAGGCAGAAGGGCACAGTACAGAAAGGTCAGGAGGTCACAATGTCGGGATCAGGAGGGCACAGTACAGGGATGGAGGCAGAAGGGCATAGTTCAGGGAGATCAGGAGGTCACAATACTGGGATCAGGAGGGAACAGTACAGGGGTGGGAGGCAGAAGGGCACAGTACAGGGGAGGTCACAATACTGGGATCAGGGGGGCACAGTACAGGGGTGGGAGGCAGAAGGGCACAGTACAGAAAGGTCAGGAGGTCACAATGCTGGGATCAGGAGGGCACAGTACAGGGGTGGAGGCAGAAGGGCACAGTACAGGGAGATCAGGAGGTCACAATACTGGGATCAGGAGGGCACAGTACAGGGGTGGGAGGCAGAAGGGCACAGTACAGGGAGGTCACAATACTGGGATCAGGGGGGCACAGTACAGGGGTGGGAGGCAGAAGGGCACAGTACAGAAAGGTCAGGAGGTCACAATGCTGGGATCAGGAGGGCACAGTACAGGGGTGGAGGCAGAAGGGCACAGTACAGGGAGATCAGGAGGTCACAATACTGGGATCAGGAGGGCACAGTACAGGGGTGGGAGGCAGAAGGGCACAGTACAGAAAGGTCAGGAGGTCACAATGCTGGGATCAGGAGGGCACAGTACAGGGGTGGAGGCAGAAGGGCACAGTACAGGGAGATCAGGAGGTCACAATACTGGGATCAGGAGGGCACAGTACAGGGGTGGGAGGCAGAAGGGCACAGTACAGGGAGGTCACAATACTGGGATCAGGAGGGCACAGTACAGGGGTGGAGGCAGAAGGGAACAGTACAGGAAGGTCACAATACTGGGATCGGGAGGGCACAGTACAGGTTCCAGGACATTGCTCAGGACACGGCCATCCTGGGACAGCTTAGTAAAAAGCGTGACTGGCCCGGTAAATCCGGGACAGTTGGTATGTATGATGTAATGCAAGACAATCATGGGGTCCCTGGGCAGTGCCCAAGGGTACCCATGCATTAAGACAGCCCTGTCTCTGACCCTGGGTGATGCCTGAAGAAAGATGGCGCTGTCCTTCTGGAGAGAAAATCCAGATGATGGCATTGTCAGGGACAGTAGGGTGATCTCTGTGAGAGGTAATGCATACCTGTAAGTGTTACACTGACATATTACTCAGCATGATGCACTATGGGGTGCTCAACCTGTGGCCCTCCAGCTGTTGCAGCACTACAAATCCCATGAGGCACTGCACAGCTGACAGTTACAAGCATGACTCCCAAGGGCAGAGGCATGATGGGACTTGTAGTTCTGCAACAGCTGGAGGGCCAATGGTTGAGCACCCGCTCGTCTTCCTTTTTTCCCCCCATGTGACAGTCCTGGGGGTTCAGTGATTGGCCACTCAGGCAGACATGGGGGGCGGGGAGAGTCCTCAGCCCTGTGTAAGCTCTGACATGAATTGATGTCGATCTCCTTCCTCCCTCCCTCCCAGCAGTGATTTGCGGGCTGCTGCCGGGGTCTCCTTTTTAAAGTGACCCAGGTTGCTGTGCGTGCCTAAAGGGTTACTCCGCAGAAAGCCCAGAAAGAAGGAATCCTCCCCCCTCTGTGGCGGAGAGAAGTTCTCTCTTTACAAATCCATTCCTCGCTCTGTCGGCTGACACATGTTCTGTCTGCAGCGATGATTGCATTAGGGATCTCCTCCAGCTTGCAGAAAACCAGGCAGACTCATCGTTTATTTATTAATATTCCATATGGAGCGGCACGCCGAATGATCATGTCGCTGCCAGCGCATTCGGGGAATACAGCGAAGCGGCAGCTCTGCCCCCGCACTGCCGCCTGTGACAAATATTTCTGTATATCAGGTATGATAGCAGGCGGAGGATGGAGAGAACATCTCTCTTCTTCTTCTCGCCGTCATCCCCCCCGCCGCCCGTCCTGACCAATAAGACCTCTTCATCCGGCGGAGGAAGGTTCACTTCGATCTAAAGTTTCCTTTTCATTGTGTATTTTTTTAATTTGATCATTTTGATGTTGATTAACCCTCCTGCAATCAGCTTAAGGCCGGCGTCACACCATTGTGTTAATTTTAGTCTTCGGACTAAAATGGCATTTTAGTTTTAGTCCATTTTTAGTCTTCTGCAATTGTTTTAGTTTTAGTCGTATTTAGTCGACTAAATCTCCAATACATTTTAGTTGACTAAAATCTCCAGTATATTTCAGTAATTGCAATTTTTAGTTTTAGTCATAGTCTTTTGACTAAAATGGCATTTTTGTTTAGTTGTATTTTTTTAGTCATCTCAATTGTTTTCGTTTTAGTCGTATTTTAGTCGACTAAAATGGTATTCATTTAGTCGACTAAAATGTTTTAGTCAACTAAATTAACACTGAATGTAACGCACTAAAAATGGCACGCCGACGCGTACGTTGTAAGTACGTTGGGTGTGGCTGGACCGCGCTGTAGGGTACCGCCATGCGTTCTCATGCACATGCTGTGTTTTACTGTTTTATTATACATATAAAAAATAAATAAATACAAAGCGGGTCTATTTTTTTTTTTTTTTTTTTTCTCTTTCAAACATTGGTAGCCCATTCAAAATAAATAGGCTAATTTAGTTCGAAGCACCTGCACACAAAATTGAGTAGGGTGGGGTGCTTGTTCCTTGGAAATAGTGAAGAGAGAGTTAAAACTGAAGTTTTAATCCTGTGTTTTGCCTTCCCTGGTCCCCCCCCCCCCCCTTATTTTTAAGTGATATTGTTTTTCTTCTTTCATTGGTAGCCCATTCGAAATAAATAGGCTGACTGTGATGCAACTGAATGCAAATATGGGTAGTGTGAGGGTGGGTGTGGGTGTGGGGGGTGTGGGGGGGGGGCGCTTGTTAAATCCTTAGAAATCGTGAAGAGAGAACGTTTAATCTGCTTATATTTTGCCTTGCCTGGTCCCGCACCCCCCTTATTTTTAGACTAGTTGGGATCATTGTTTTTCTTCATATGTTGGTACAGTAGCCCATTCTAAATAAGTAGGCTTAACGAATGTGATGCACCTGAACACAAAATTGGGTGGGGTGGGGGGTGGGGGCGCTTGTTAAATCCTTAGAGATGGTGAAGAGAGAAAGTTTAACCTGCTTATGGTTTGCCTTGGCTGGTTTTGCTTCCCCCCCCCCCCCCCCATATTGTAGACCTGACTGCCATGGATTACATAGAACTTCTAATACAATGCTACTCTGTAACATCAATTGCAACAATTCTTTTTTGGCTACATGACAGGATACAGCAGGAACATGCGAACGCATTTTGGCCGAAGCCTTACTCCTAGCAGACAGCATGAACTTTCTATCTTAAAGCGGAACTTCAGTCATTTTTTCCTCTTTCCATCTATTAAATCTTCTGCCCTTGTTGAGAAAATGCCTCTAATCTTGCGATTTATGTGATTATGAATATGGCTTTTAGAAGTGTTTGAGCATAAACTCATCCCATTGGCTAGAATATTCATGTATTCTAGCCACTAGAATAAGTTAGCGCATGTTTGCACGCATTTAAGTGCATTTATGTGGTTTGCGTGGAAAAAAACACTTCTTGGGAAACGAGTACCTGGGCCCTTTTTTTTTTTTTTTTTTTTTTTCTGCCTCTGAATACTGTGCGCAAAAACATGTGAAAACGTCTGCATGGACACATTAGTTAACATGACGGTGCGTTTATAGCAGAGGCAGATGGTGCTGGGGGATTTTGGGGGGATGCAGGAGGCCCCCTCCAGGTCCGCACTCTCCCTACGCCGTAGCTTCTTCTGTCTTCACCCGGTCCTCTTTCCATGTTCTGAATGGCCTGGGAAGCCGATGCCGATTCGTTGGCATCGCAGGGTGGGAGGGCTCCGGGCACAGTGCTCTGCGCCCCGAGGACAATATAAAACTGGCCAATTGGGGCCTCAGGATGTGGTCATGTGTCTGTGAGGGGGTGAAGGACCTGGTAGAAACCTATTGGTCTGGCGCCCCGCATAGTGCACGGCCACACAGATGGTGCGAGCTGGGGTGTGGTGCTGGGGGGGGGGGGTGCCCCCTGTGGACCGGCCGCTGGTTTAGAGGTGGGGGAAAAAACCTCCATAGTTAATGAAAGCGTTGTTTTTTGCGTTCGTGTCCACAAAGCCTTACCCTAGGTTTACACTAGCCCGTGCTGTGCGTTCCGGTTGTGGGTGTGGGAATCTCATTGATACCCGCAACCACCCGCAGCTGAATTGCACTACTCTTGCAAGACACGCAGGGCTGCCATTCATTCTGAATGGCACCCCCAAGCATCTCAGCCCGCAGCGCGATCATGGATGTGGGAACCGCATGGTCAAAAAGGCTGTGTGCAGTTTCCCTGCGGCTGCATTTTTTTTTTTTTTTTTTAAAAAGGTGCATGCACCTTTTTTTGTGCGTTTTACGCAACACAGCAGCCCATTCATAGCAGCCCATTCAAATGAATGGGCTGCCGTGCCCGAGCAAATGCAGGATGCACAGCCTGCACTACTGTGTGAACCTAGGGTTAGGCCTGATACACACCTGTGCGCTTTTTAGTGCTTTTTGCAGAAACTCACTACAGTCCATTTAACATGGTTTCCTATGGGACACGTTCACATCTATGCTTTTTTTTTAGCTGCTGCATTTTTGGAAAGGGTCAGGGTTCAATAATTTTTTAAATTTTTGGTTCAATAGATTTAAATGGAGAAGCTGCAGAAAAAGCGTGTAGTCATGGGTGCTCAATCTGTGACCCTCCAGGTGTTAGGAAACTACAAGTCCCATGAGGCATTGCAAGGCTGAACAGTTACAGACTCCCACAGGCAGAGGCATGATGGGACTTTGGCAACAGCTGGAGTGGAAACAGGTTGAGCACCCATGATGTAGTGTGCTTTTGCCGCAATTTTGCTGCGTTTTGCTGTTTTTCATCTGTCCAACAATAAATTGACCAAAAAAAAATAAAAGCGTAAAAAAATGCAAAAGGCATACAAAAATGCACGAAAAACGTATCATAAACGCGTAATTAAAAACGCACTGCAGAAGCATAGGTGTGAACCAAGCCTTAGCCTTACAGCTAACTGCCTATACACTACAATGATGAAAATACCCCTCCCCCATACACAAAAAACATTTCTATTCTATGACAATGGATAAACAGTAGCAATGATCATACAACGCAGATACAGAAACAATATTACAAAATTCAAAATCCCAACAAAAAACAATCTTGTCCTTTTTATGATTCAAATTGAGATCCAAGCGGTGATTTAAAGCATCCTGGAGCGCCATTTAAAAATCCAATATACCTTGCGCTCCAGGAGCCTTTGGTGTGGATCGCCGCCCCTGCTAGACACAAACACCCGTTCACTGCCAAGAGAGGAGAATAAGGATAGGACTCGGTGATGTTCTGCCAATAGGTTCTACCAAATATGGGAATGTTGAGATGTAGAGGGATTGACCACCACAGTAGTGTTGCCCTCTCTTGGCTCTGTACATCTGCCTTTCTCAACCTTTTTGTCCCAGAGGAACCCCTGAAATTTTTTTAGGACTTGGGGAACCCTTGCTAAAACCAATTAATTGGTGGTCAGTGGGAAGTATACTCTTATGTTGGTGCTTAGTAGGAAGACTTCTCTATACATTGGTGATCAGTGGGAATAATGGTTCTTACATTGGTGGCCAGTGGGAAAAATGTTCCTTACATTGGTGGCCAGTGGGAAGAATGTTCCTTACATTGGTGGCCAGTGGGAAGAATGTTCCTTACATTGGTGGCCAGTGGGAAGAATGTCCCTTACATTGGTGGCCAGTGGGAAGAATGGCCCTTACATTGGTGGCCAGTGGGAAGAATGTCCCTTACATTGGTGGCCAGTGAGAAGAATGTCCCTTACATTGGTGGCCAGTGGGAAGAATGGCCCTTACATTGGTGGCCAGTGGGAAGAATGGCCCTTACATTGGTGGCCAGTGGGAAGAATGGCCCTTACATTGGTGGCCAGTGGGAAGAATGTTCCTTACATTGGTGGCCAGTGGGAAGAATGTTCCTTACATTGGTGGCCAGTGGGAAGAATGTTCCTTACATTGGTGGCCAGTGGGAAGAATGTCCCTTACATTGGTGGCCAGTGGGAAGAATGTCCCTTACATTGGTGGCCAGTGGGAAGAATGTCCCTTACATTGGTGGCTAGTGGGAAGAATGTCCCTTACATTGGTGGCCAGTGGGAAGAATGACCCTTACATTGAATGCCCAATAATGCCAGCGTTTCACCATCTCCCTAAAGGTTTAACCCCTTGTGGGCATACCAATTGTCGTGGGCATTGGTTCACTCAACGAGCGTTTAAGTAAATGGATAGATAGTCAGTTACAGCCCTTGATGGTTAGTCTTCCTGGTTTTCACAGGGACACTAAACAGCTCCTCACCAAATTGCAAGATTTTGAGTGGAAAGCCAATTACAGGTAGATCACATGTGATGTCACAAGTCTGTATTCTAGTGTTCTTCACCCTTTGGGCATACAAGCTGTTGCTTTTTTCCTTCTTTAGCTATGACTAAGCACTATTGAGAGTGTGAAACGCGGCAGATAATCTATCCTGTGCCCTGCTGTGGTTTGAACGTTTGTTATTTTATACGTTTATATTTGGAGTGCGGCTGTCCAGATCCTTCTTCTAATCCTTACATTGGTAGCCAGTGGGAGGAATGGCCCTTACATTGGTGGCCAGTGGGAGGAATGGCCCTTACATTGGTGGCCAGTGGGAGGAATGGCCCTTACATTGGTGGCCAGTGGGAGGAATGGCCCTTACATTGGTGGCCAGTGGGAGGAATGGCCCTTACATTGGTGGCCAGTGGGAGGAATGGCCCTTACATTGGTGGCCAGTGGGAGGAAGGGCCCTTACATTGGTGGCCAGTGGGAGGAAGGGCCCTTACATTGGTGGCCAGTGGGAGGAAGGGCCCTTACATTGGTGGCCAGTGGGAGGAAGGGCCCTTACATTGGTGGCCAGTGGGAGGAAGGGCCCTTACATTGGTGGCCAGTGGGAGGAAGGGCCCTTACATTGGTGGCCAGTGGGAGGAAGGGCCCTTACATTGGTGGCCAGTGGGAGGAATGGCCCTTACATTGGTGGCCAGTGGGAAGAATGGCCCTTACATTGGTGGCCAGTGGGAAGAATACATTCTTAGAGTGATGGTCAAAATGTAACCATTACAATTAGCTATAAAGGTCATTGGCATCCTGCAGCTGGCTCTGCCAAGTGCAGTTGGCCCTGAAACTATGCAGGCACCATCAAGTGAGAAGTCAATCAGGCTTGGCCCAAGGAACCCCTGGTAACCTCAGGTAGCATAGACACTTAAAGCAGGGTATACAGAATGAAAATCTGTCAACAGAAGCAGGTGTAATGAACGGCTGCCGTCAAACGGTCGTGCTGGAATACCAGCATTCGATCAGTGCTTTCAGCCAATGGCTGCAGTGCTGGTCTGTGTATTTTGACGGGGGGGGGGGGGGGGCGAGGGGGGAGAGATCACTGGACCACACATTGTGTTGATGCACATGTATACACAGCTTTATGTTGATTGTCCAGGAACCGGATGGAAGGTAAAAGTCGTTGAACCCTCGTCATCTAGTTACATAATCCCATCCCTAGTGTCATGGAGTCTGTACAGTTGATAATCCCTCACTCATATAGACTGATTCATTAAGTAACTAGAACAACTTTCGTACCTCCGATCCTGTTCATGAACAATCAACATCTGCCTTGACACATTCCAAGGTGATTGGTGTTACCTGTGTGTGTATGAATGCTGAGGATTTTCCTGACACTCATTAAAGCGGAATTTCACCCAAAAATGGAGCTTCCGCTTTAAGGGAAGGTGATCCCCTGACATGCCACATTTGGCATGTCATTTTTTTTGGAGGGGGCAGAAACTCCTCTAAAAAGAGGGTTCTAGCTCCCACTTCCTCCCAGGGCTCGGTGTAGCCGTAAGGAAGTTCACCTCTCGTCCCCCCCCCCCCCCCCCCGGCAATCATCTGGGACACGTCACAGGTCCCAGATGATTGCCTGGCCAGTCACAGCACGCCGCGCATGCGCAGTGCGTGCCGGGCTCTAAAGCCACAGCCGGGCGCCCACAGTGACAATGCCGGCGCCACAGAAAGGAAGGGGGAGACAAGCGGGGCTTCGTTCCCCGGCATCGCTGGACCCTGGGACAGGTAAGTGTCTGAATATTAAAAGTCAGCAGCTGCAGTATTTGTAGCTTCTGACTTTTTTAATTTTTTTTTTTTTTAAGCAGAACGCTATGAAATATCTTCAGGCCGGACTCACACCTATTCGAATTAGATGTGGGTTTCGCCGCATCTAATTCGCATAGCAGAAGAATGTGACTGGCTCCCTATGAATCCGGTTCACATATCTCCGTTGCGGCTGCGGAGCGCACTGCACAGAAATGCGTCTGTGCGTCTTTGGCTCCGTTTCAGGGCCGAATTGAGGCAATGATTCCGCCCTGATTCGTCCCTGAAACGGAGAACAGGGACGGACAGCGTTGCTGTGCGATCCGCGGCCGGTTTAGGTGTGAACCGAGCCTCAATGTTACAGAACAGGTCCAGCTGAATGTGACTATTTCTACTAGCTACTTCCTAATTCAATTGGAGACTCCAGTGGTAAATCTCTATTGGGAATTGATGTGTGTTCAGCTTCAGGCGTGTGATCTGTGGAGGAAATGGTCTGTCATCCTTTGTTGATGTGATTGCTGTGTATCGGAGATCCTTTTTGCTGACTGCGCCTGTCAATACTGAGCCTTAAACGATCTGTAATTATTTATCTTCCTCTGTGCGGCCGTGTCGGGGTCAGCTGACTCCATCATTGATCCGGATGAGTCTTTTCTGGAAGCTAAAAATCTGTTTTCTATGATGTAGAAGCTGCTCTGTCTGCTCTGTGCTGGATTATGGATTGTATCCGATTCTGGACTTCCAGGAAATGAAACTCAAAAACGTAATCTTTTTTAGGATTTTTATAGATCCATGTTTGCCCCAAGCATGTTTACATTCACTTACTTGTTGACTGACTCCCTACCTCTGCTGGAAGTCTGTTTCAAGCATCAACTGCTCTTTCAGTAAAATAATACTTTCTAAGTTAATTGCTAATTTGAGATGATGTCCCCAATGTTCTTGATACATTATAAGTTCCTGCGGTCTCTCCTGATATGTTTCATCTCAAAGATCTTTCACCATTTTTGTTGCCCGTCTCTAGACTTGTTCTTGTCCATTACATTTGTATGTGAGGTCTCCAGAACTGGACAAAGTGTTCTAAAGTTGGTCTAACTAAAGATCTCTATAGAGGAATCAGTACCTCCTTCTTCCTGTTGGTGATCATAGTGATAAAAAGATCTATATAGCGGATCGGGACCTCCCTCCTGCTGGTGATCCCTATAGAGATAACTAAAGATATATATATAGAGGAATGAGGACCTCCTTTTCTTCTTTTGATCCATCTAGTGGTAATACAATCTCTTCCTATTCCCCTCTAGTGATATAAAGATCTATATAGAGGAATCAGGACCTCCTTCCCCCGGCTGGTGACCCCTCTAGTGATATAAAGATCTATATAGAGGAATCAGGACCTCCTTCCCCCGGCTGGTGATCCCTATAGAGATAACTAAAGATCTATATGGAGGAATTGGGACCTCCTTCTGCCTGCTGGTGACCCCTCTAGTGATATAAAGATCTATATAGAGGAATCAGGACCTCCTTCCTCCTGCTGGTGATCCCTATAGAGATAACTAAAGATCTATATGGAGGAATTGGGACCTCCTTCTGCCTGCTGGTGACCCCTCTAGTGATATAAAGATCTATATAGAGGAATCAGGACCTCGTTCCTCTTGATGGTGATCCCTCTAGTGATATAAAGATCTATATAGAGAATATCAGGACTTCCTTTTTCCTGCTGGTGATCCCTCTGGTGATATAAAAATCTATATAGAGGAATCAGGACCCCCTTCTGCCTGCTGAAGATCTATATAGAGGAATCAGGACCTCCTTCCTCCAGCTGGTGATCCCTATAGAGATAACTAAAGATCTATATAGAGGAATCGGGACCTCCTTCCTCCTGCTGGTGACCCCTCTAGTGATATGAAGCTCTATATAGAGGAATCAGGACTTCTTGCCTTCTGCTGGTGATCCCTCTAGTGCAGGAATATGCAATTAGCGGACCTCCAGCTGTTGCAAAACTACAAGTCCCATCATGCCTTTGCCTCTGGGTGTCATGCTTGTGGCTCTGAGTCTTGCTATGCCTCATGGGAGTTGTAGTTCTGCAACAGCTGGAGGTCCGTTAATTGCATATCCCTGCTTTAGTGATATAAAGATCTGTATAGAGGAACCAGGACCTCCTTCCTCCGGCTGGTGATCCCAATAGAGATAACCATAGATCTATATAGAGGAATCCATTCCTTCTGCTGGTGACCCCTCTAGTGATATAAAGATCTATATAGAGAAATCAGGACCTCCTTCCTCCTGCTGGTGACCCCTCTAGTGATATAAAGATCTATATAGAGAAATCAGGACCTCCTTCCTCCTGCTGGTGATCCCTCTAGTGATACAAAGATCTCTATAGGTGAATCAGGACCTCGTTCCTCTTGATGGTGATCCCTCTAGTGATATAAAGATCTATATAGAGAATATCGGGACTTCCTTTTTCCTGCTGGTGATCCCTCTGGTGATATAAAAATCTATATAGAGGAACCAGGACCCCCTTCTGCCTGCTGAAGATCTATATAGAGGAATCAGGACATCCTTTCTCTTGCTGGTGATCCCTATAGAGATATAAAGAGATATATAGAGGAATCAGGATCTCCTTCCTCCTCCTGGCTGGTGATCCCTCTAGTGATAATAAAGATCTATATAGAGGAATCAGGACCTCCTTCCTCCTGCTGGTGGCCCCTCTAGTGATACAAAGATCTATACAGTAATACCTCAGATTGCAAGTAACGCGGTTAACGAGCATTTCGCGATACGAGCTATTTTTTATTAAAAATCCTGACTCGGTTTGCGAGTGTTGTCTCGCAATATGAGCAGGATTCAAGCCTCTGCGGTGTGCAGTATCGTATTTGGCCAGAGGTGTGGGGGCGCCGGTGACACTCGGAGCCGTTCGGATGCACTTGGAAACACTCGTAAACACTTGGAAATACTCAGTTCCTGAATGTTTCTGAGCCTTTCCGAGGGTTTCTGAGTGCATCCGAGCCGTCTCCGAGTATTTCCGAGTCTCTCCGGCGCCCCCCCCCCCTCACCTCTGGCCACATGCAGTACTACCTACAATAGAAGTCAATGTGGAACGAATTATCTTCGTTTCCATTGACTTCTATGGGGAAACTCGATTTGATATGCGAGTGCTCTGGATTACAAGCATTCTCCTGGAACGGATTATCCTCGTAATCCAAGGGTTCCACCATATAGGGGAATAGGCATCTCATTTCTTCTGCTGGACATCCCTCTAGTGATATAAAGATCTATATAGAGGAAAGAGGACCTCCTTCCTCATGCTAGTGATCGCTCTTGTGATAATAAGGATCTATATAGAGGCATCAAGCCCTCCTTTCTCCTGCTGGTGATCCCTCTAGTGATATGAGGATCTTCCTGTTATTATAGGGTGACAATGCTGTGTCCATTTCTCAGTTGTTCTCTATCATTGTCACCCTGTTACATGGGCTTCCAGTGGTGACTATAATGGTTCAACATACGTTACCCAGGCATGGTCCACTGTTGTCACCATCAAGAAACCCGCCCTGAGAAATGTCATGCAGCCATCACCGGAGTAGAGTAGACCGGAAGTGACTCCGGGTACTCCGGTTTCCTCCGGTTTCCTCCCACACTCCAAAGACATGCTGGTAGGTTAATTGGATCCTGTCTAAATTGTCCCTAATATGTATGAATGTGAGTTAGGGACCTTAGATTGTAAGCTCCTTGAGGGCGGGGACTGATGTGAATGTACAATGTATATGTAAAGCGCTGTGTAAATTGATGGCGCTATATAAGTACCTGAAATAAATAAATAAGAGACCAGGAGCACTGAGATGCAACAATGAAGAGAAAAAAAAAGGGGGGGGGGGGGGGATTTTTTATTACATATGAACATGAGCCGTTTTTGTGATGCAAAATGCTCTAGAAAATTAAACACAATTCAGTTTGGTTTTCATCACTTTTATTTGGGTTTACATCACTTTAAACAGCTAATGTAAGTATCTTGAATCTGTCTTTATGTTAGTTTCCTGCAATCTCCTGCCCGGCAGTACACAAACTGTGAAAGGTTTGCAGTAGCAATTTTATTTCATTGCACAGTGCTGTCAGTCTAACACTGTGCGCATGCTGGCCTCTTTAACAAAGTCTTAAATGATTAAAACAGTGCAAGATTCCTTATAAAAGATTAATCCGCGTCCTCGTATTTAGCTGTGCTCTGTTTTGGGTCGGAATTCTTTAGCTTGAGAGTAAAGCCGGCCACACACTAGTAGAATTTCATTGAAACATTTTCGTTTTAAAAATGTTCGTTTTGATTTTCTAATCCCCTTTTTTCTTTTTTTTTTTTTTTTCAACTGCAGTGTGGAGAAAAATCAAAAGAAGCAGAATGGATTTTTTTTTTTTTTATATTTCTAACAGTGAATGTGATTTTGTTCTGTAAAGTCGTCCCCTAATTTTTTCAAATGCTTTTCATCAACATTTGTCGTGTCATCGAATATACTGATAATGTTCATTTGAAAAATCTAATAGTGTATGACCAATGTAAGGGTGATATACAGTGCCTTGAAAAAGTATTCATACCCCTTGAAATTTTCCACATTTTGTCCTGTTACAACCAAAAACGTAAATGTATTTTATTGGGATTTTATGTGATAGACCAACACAAAGTGGCACATAATTGTGAAGTGGAAAGAAAATGAAAAATTGGTTTCCAAATTTTTTACAAATAAATATGTGAAAAGTGTGGGGTACATTTGTATGGCGCCCCCCGGAGTCAATACTTTGTAGAACCGCCTTTCACTGCAATTGCAGCTGCAAGTCTTTTTGGGGATGTCTCTACCAGCTTTGCACATCTAGAGAGGGACATTTTTGTCCATTCTTTTTTGCAAATTATCTCAAGCTCTGTCAGATTGGATGGAAAGCGTCTGTGATCAGCAATTTTCAAAGCTTGCCACAGATTCTCAATGTGATTTAGGTCTGGACTGTGACTGGGCCATTCTAACACATGAATATGCTTTGATCTAAACCATTCCATTGTAGCTCTGGCTGTATGTTTCGGGTCGTTGTCCTGCTGGAAGGTGAACCTCCGCCTCAGTCTCAAGTCTTTTGCAGACTCTAATGCCCTGTGCACACGACCGGACTTTTCGACAGCAAAGGTCCGACGGAACGAATCTGCTGGACAATTCGATCATTTGTGGGCTTCATCGGACCATTGCGGTCGAAAAATCAGAAGGACTTTAGAAATAGAACATGTTTCAAATCTTTCTCGAGTCCGGTCGGAAAATCCATGCGTCTGTATGCTAGTCCGACGGACGAACGACGACGCAGCTATTGGCTACTGGCTAGGAACTTCCTTATTCTAGTCTGGTCCTATGTCATCACGTTCAGATCTGTCGGACTTTGGTGTGATTGTGTGTAGGCAAGTCCGTTGCGTCGGAACTCCGTCAAAAAGTCCTTCGGAGTTCAGTCCGTCGAAAGTTCGCTCGTGTGTACGGGGCATAACAGGTTTTCTTCTAAGATTGTCCTGTATTTGGCTCCATCCATCTTCCCATCAACTCTGACCAGCTTCCCTGTCCCTGCTGAAGAAAAGCGTCCCCACCACATGATGCTGCCACCACCATGTTTCACGGTGGGGATGGTGTGTTCAGGGTGATGTGTAGTGTTAGTTTTCTGCCACAGGCACCCCTGCCTTTGGCCAATTATGGCTCTCACCGCAGAGCGCACTGTGATTGGCCAAAGCATGAAGGTCAGGTGCATGCTTTGGCCAATCAGCAGCCATCAATGTCAATGCTATGCGATCTCGCAGTGCATTGACGGTCTCATCGTTCATGGCGCATTCCGTGGCTGCTCAAATTTCCCACGAACGTCCCGTAATTTTCGGTATACTTACGTTCGACTCGAACTGCGGGCTCATCCCTTGTGGACGGCCTTCCCAGAAGAGGTGAAGCTGTTATAGCTGCAAAGGGCAGGCCAACTCAATATTGAACCCTACGGACTAATGCTGGCCATACACTATACGAAAAATCGGCCGAAATATCGTTCGTATAGACACTTCGTTCGTTTTTCGGCAAGTTAATGGGCACAAATCGATAATCGTTTGTGACGTTTTTGTGGGAAAAAAACGAACGGGAAGTTTGGAAAATTTCTGCCGAACGTACGATAAATTGCAAGGTTAATGTGTTTCCCGTCCGAACTGTCTGCACTAGGTATATGTAAAAAACGAACAAAAAATTATTTATTCATGTCCACTGAACAATTTATCGGTCATTATATGATGGCACGATCGTTTGCGGTCACGGTCGAACGTTCGTTTTTCGAAAATGGGTTCGGCCGATTTTCTGTATAGTGTATGGCCAGCATAAGACTGGGATGTCATTAAAGTTCATGTGCGTGGAAAGGCAGGCGTCACAATACTTTTGGTAATGGTGTATATACACACAAAAATAAATGTTTTTTTATATTTAATATTTTATTTATACACCATGTATGTATGTATGTATGTATGTATGTGTGTAGGTCAGGAAATATAATAGACGATTGAAAAGGTAACAATGTAACAATACATTTGCCAAGTGTAAATATTTATTGTTACATCTTTTATATTCGGTCCCTCTTGGTCTGTCCTGCATGTACGCAGTGACCCCCTTCTGCGGATTCCTTCCCGGGAAGTACTACAACTCCCAGCCTCCCCTGGCTGTTCTTGTGGTGGATTATTCGGTGTGCTCGGTGGAGACGGATACATTGTTGCAGATTATCCTCCAATTCATCTTCACTCACTTGTTGCCTAGGAGACGCGTGTAATCCACATTTCTCCCCTCACTATTGGAGTTTGCGAGGCGGCACGCCAACTGTCATAAGACGGGAATTAATGGGCACAAAGAGCTGTAAAGCGTGATTTCTCTGCCTGATTTGCAGCGCTGGGAGGTCATTGCGGGTGAAGGTGCGAGGGAAGGGAAGCGTTTCTTTGTGTCAGAGTCCCTTTTTTAAAGGAAGACTGTATTAGGGCAATGATGTGGGCCGCCATTGTTTGGAAATGCTACCTGCCTGGCTGATATAACAATACATTATAAGGCTCTGACTTCAGAACCAGTACACGGGTCTTCTCACATCACTCTGATCACTGTTCTGTGCCAGAGACATTAGAGTGTAAGCTCTTCTGGTGCAGAGACTGAAGCGACGGTCAGTGTTCCCTGTACAACACTGCAGTATATGTCAGAGCTATATAAATGTATAATAGTGTGCGAGTGTGAAGGGACATTAGAGTGTAAGCTCCTGTGGTACAGAGACTGATGTGACTGGCTCAGTGTTCTCTGTACAACACTGCAGTATATGTCAGAGCTATATAAATGTATAATAGTGTGCGAGTGTGATGGGACATTAGAGTGTAAGCTCCTCTGGTACAGAGACTGATGTGACTGGCTCAGTGTTCTCTGTACAACACTGCGGTATATCTCAGAGCTATATAAATAAATGTATATTAATAATAATAGTGTGTCACTACGGTATGACATTAGAGTGTAAGCTCCTGAGGTACAGAGACCGATGTGATTGGCTTAGTGTTCTCTGTACAGCACTGCCGTATATGTCAGAGCTATATAAATGTATGTTAATAGTAATGTGTGTGCCTGTGGTATGACATTGGAGTGTAAGCTCCTCTGGTGCAGAGACTGATATGAATACCTTGGTGTTCTTTGTACAGCACTGCGGTATATGTCAGACCCATATAAATGTATAATAATGTGTGATTTTGGTGGGGGACATCAGAGTGTAAGCTCCTCTGGTACAGACACTGATATGACTGGCTGAGTGTTGTCTGTACCACACCCTGGAATATGTCAGAGCTATATAAATATAAAGCGATAACAGTGTGTTACTGTGGTATGACATTAGAGTGTAAGCTCCTGTGGTGCAGAGATTGATATGAATACCTCGGTGTTCTTTTTACAGCACTGTGGTATATGCCAGAACTATATAAATGTATAATAATTATAATGTATGACTGTGGTGGGACATTAGAGTGTGAGCTCCTCTGGTATAGACACCGACATGACTGGCTGAGTGTTGTCTGTACCACACCCTGGAATATGTCAGAGCTATATAAATATATACCAATAACAGTATGGGTCATTAGAGTGTAAGCTCCTCTGGTGCAGAGACTGACATGACTGGCTCAGTGTTCTCTGTACAGCACTGTGGTATATGTCAGAGCTATATGAATGTATAATAATAGTGTATGGCTGTGGTGGGGATATTAGAGTGTAAGCTCCTCTGGTACAGACTGAAGTGAATGACTGACTGATCTTTGTAGAGCACTGCAGTACAGAGTGTAAGCTCCTCTGGTGCAGAGACTGATATGAGTGTTCTCTGTACTGCAGTGCGGTATATGTCAGAGCGATATGAATGTATAGTAATAATAGTGTGTGACTGTGGTGGGACATTAGAGTGTAAGCTCCTCTGGTGCAGAGACTGATATGAATACCTCAATGTTATTTATACAGCACTGTGGTATATGTCAGAACTATATAAATGTAAAAATAATAATTATCATGTGATATTTTTTTTTGGTGGGGACATCAGAGTGTAAGCTCCTCTTGTACTGATAGGACTGGCTGAGTGTTGTCTGTACCACACCCTGGTACATGTCAGAGCTATCTAAATGATAAACGGACAGATTTTGATTCCTGCGATGTTTGGGAAGGAGGTGTAGCGAAGAAAAATTTTCTCCCATTATTCATAATAATTGGGTCAGTCTTTTGAAGTGCTCGGCTGATATTTCAGCACAACAGACGATATGCAAATCCGGCGAGAAACAGGAATTTCTTCCAGAAAAATGTGGAGGAGAACGCTCCCCTCCCCCCCTCCCCCCTACAGGGATACCTGGTCACTTAGATGCCTGTAGCACTCAGTGGGGTTCTTCATTAAAGTAAAGCCTGTCTTGAGAAATCTTTAGTGTTGGCATGGCTGATCTGTGGAAAATGCTAGTTTCCTGGCTGCTCTGATGACCCACTTCTGGTAGTGATGTGGTACAAGTATGAAGATTTGAGAAGTAAGGCGGCCATCACACTCAAGCAGAGCTTCTTTGGTTCTTGCAGGCTTTTATTTTTTCTTTTTTAAGCATTTTTTTAAGCATTTTTGCAGGCATTTCTGATTTTTTATTTTTTTTTTTATTTTTTTTAGCCAATGGAAAGCGGTTGACTAGTGAAAAAAGACACAAAGGGCACATTTTTGCTAATTTTTTGGGCATTCCTATTGAAGTCTATTGGGGGTAAAAATGCATAAATTAAAAGATGAAAGTCCTGATCCTTCTACTACTTCTAGGTCACTGTCTGAAATGTATAACGCTTAATGTGACAGCCAGGCGTTTAGCATTTCTAGGAGGAGGAGCCAGCAGTGCTGTTTTTTTTTTTTTTTATAAATTTATTTTTATTCCTGAGATCGGGTTTAGGCTCCGTTCACACAATGCAGGTATGATAGAGGGCGTGCGTGCGTTTCGACATGTAGGGCGGCCCATTTATTTCAGTGGGCTGCCCTACGCATGAGAAACGTAAAAAAGTCCCCGACCCCTTTTTTTCAAAATTGCACCACGCCGAACCACATAGTGCTGCAGCAACTTGTGCTCTTGCCCGCATTAGCAATGGCGTCACTAGGGGGGGCCAGAGGGGGCCCTGTAGCCCCACCATGTGCCCCCCCCAATTAAAATGCCTTTTTGTCTGCATTCGTAGCGGATGTGCCGCCTCTTTCTCGGGCCGCCGCTGGAGTAACACAGTCTCTCCTGAGAGGGAGAGCGTCCCCAGTCAGCTCCTGCGGGGGATTCCTCCCTCCTCCCTCTGCTCGCTGACACTGCATAATGCGAGCGCTCACACTGATGCATTTTTTTTACCGCACAAGAAAAAAGGCAAAAAAATGTTTCCCTTTTAAATCTTATATGACTCGAAACACCACTGTGTTACAGGTGCGGTGCATTTTGAAAAGTTCTGCACGCTGCATCTTTGGTGTGGTTGTGAAAACCGCACCAAAAACGCTGCTTCACTTTGAAATGAATGGAAATCGTGGTAGAAATGCACCGTGATTTGTCCTTTTTTGGTGCGTCTTTGAGTCACATATCCATTTTTCATAAAATTAATTTTATTTTTATTTTATTTATTATTATATAAATAATAAATATAAAAATGTAAAATAAATACACAAAAATCCTAAATTAAAAATAAATTCAATAAATTAATACTATGTAACAATAAATAAATAACCCTTACACTTAAATAACTAAACACCCTTACACAAAATAAATTATTATTGTTATTGTTTTTTTTTTTTTTGTTCGAGTTTGGGTGTTTATTATTGTTTTATTATTATTATTATTGTTACTATTATTAATAATATATTGATTTTTTTTTTTCAAGGTTAGGGTTATTTATTAATGTATTATTACATACTTAATTTTTGATGATTTTTAGTTATTTGTGTATTTTACATTTATTTATTCATATATTATTACTATTTAATTTTTTTAACTTTTCATTTGAGCAGAAAAACACACAAAAACGTGCGTCAAAACACGCAAATATGCACAGAAATGCGCGAATGGCGCGTTTCCATTCATTCCTATGGAAAAAATGCCAAAATCTAACCGATGTTAGCGACAAAAAAAGCTCCAGAACTTGAGTTTGAGCTTCAGGCAATTTGGAGTGGAGATGTGAACCATCTCCATAGAGAATCATTGATTTATTTATTTTTTTCCCCCCTCCAGTGTTTTGGAGCTTCAAGCTACAAAAGCTCAGGTGTGAATGCAGCCTTAGAACAGGGGTCTCCAAACTTTCTAAACAAGGAGCCAGTTTATTGTCCTTCAGACTTTAAGGGGGCCGGGCTATGGCCATCGGGAGTACAAAATGTCCCAGCATCAGTGGGAGTAAACCATCCCCCATCATAGTTGTCATTGGGAGGCATTGTGCCCAATCATTGGTGTCATTGGGAATCCATTGTTGGTGTCATTGGGGACCCATTGTTGGTGTCATTGGGGACCCATTGTTGGTGTCATTGGGGACCCATTGTTGGTGTCATTGGGAATCCATTGTTGGTGTCATTGGGAATCCATTGTTGGTGTCATTGGGGACCCATTGTTGGTGTCATTGGGAATCCATTGTTGGTGTCATTGGGAATCCATTGTTGGTGTCATTGGGAATCCATTGTTGGTGTCATTGGGAATCCATTGTTGGTGTCATTGGGAATCCATTGTTGGTGTCATTGGGAATCCATTGTTGGTGTCATTGGGGACCCATTGTTGGTGTCATTGGGGACCCATTGTTGGTGTCATTGGGGACCCATTGTTGGTGTCATTGGGGACCCATTGTTGGTGTCATTGGGACCCATTGTTGATGTCATTGGGTGGAACTGCACACCATAGTTGATGTCATTGGTAATAAATTGGCCCCATTGTTGGGTGTGATTGGGAGGAATCCTAGGTGTGTGCAGCCTATTGCATTAGAGTGTGTGCTCCAAAGCTCAAACACATGGTACCGATCACTCTCTGTGTTCATTCAAAAAGGGAAGAGGGCCAGTTAATATATTTACAGACCCCCTCCCCCACTCATTCTAAAACATCCCTCTGTGTGTGCCCGCAGCAGCTGGTGGGAGGGAGGAGGGGGGAAGCCGGAAGCGCTGCGGAGGGGGGGAGAATCCGGGGCATCCCTGCGCTGCATGGGGTGATTAGGGTGTGCCCAGGCATGCCTGTCACACCCTGTGGGAGGAATTGTGCCCTTCGCTGGTAAAAATGGCAAAGGGCCGGATAAAAGCAGGCAAAGGGGCGCAGTTTGGAGATGAACTGGCCTAGAGTGAAAGAAAGTCCCAAATTTTGCATTGTCACCAGAACAGGAATAGAGGTAAATTCTTTCAGTGGGGACACTAGTCCTGGTGACAACCAGGGGTTTCCTCGTTTTGGAGAGATTTCCTCTCACTTCCTGTTTTGGCTAGGAGACAGGAAGTGAAGGTAAATCTCCTCAATGGGACACGGATAGTGAAAAAAAAACCCAAAAAACTGTCAGCGGTTATAACCCCTCCCTTACTCTATCCAAAATAGAAAAAAAACATTTTGCTTTTATTTCTACTTTAAACTTTTTTTTCTAGTTTTTATGAAGTAGGATATGATTGGAGCCGGTTTTACTGCCTGCATTTTTTTTTTATTTCCATTTTCTTTTTAGATATCCTATAATTTAAATAGAAATATTTTGACTCTTGGGTTCCATTCTCACCTGGGTGTTCCAGAATTGCAGACAGAATCGGGTGATCCCAGAATCACGGCAAAACGTGGAACCTGTTTGCAATGCCAATATATCTTAATTGCACCCCAATTGTGGTGCGATTTTACTGCGGTTGTCGCACGATTCCCCCGGAATGCGCTGGTGTGAATGGAGCCTTAACTAAAGGAAAAAAAAAAAATTGGCTTTAGATACATGTAGAGAAGTGTGTTGCCATTTAACAGACGCATGGGGGTGCCATGAATTGCAAATGGCACCCCCAACGCATCTCCAAAAGCACCACATTTACACAATTGCCGAACTGCATGGTGCCGCGGTCGCATGCTGTTCGGTGCAGTGCATTTTTGGAAAAGAGAAAAGCTGCGTACACACGATTGGATTTTCCGACGAGAATTGTGTGATGACAGGCTGTTGGCAGAAAATCCGACCGTGTGTACGCTCCATCGGACAATTGTCGGATTTTCCACGGACAAATGTTGGATGGCAGGCTTTAAAATTTTCCGCTGACAAATGTCTTGTGTCGGTTTTTCCGAGTGTGTGTACACAAGTCTGTCGGACAAAAGTCCAAAGTACAAACACGCATGCTCAGAAGCAAGGACGAGCCCGAAGCGGTCGGTCTTGTAAACTAGCGTTCGGAATTGAGAATTAACATTCGTGACAAATTATGAAATCTCCAAATGCAGCGCACAATTCTCTTCTTCTTTAATGGGATAATAATGAAGCTGCTTTGCTGGTGATAATGATGGAGTTATTGCAAATGAATTTTCAAAGGCTTTTTTTCTAGTGATATCAAGAATAATATTATTATGCTTTTTTGGTGCAAGTTACCACAACACCATTATCCCGTAGTTTTTAAGATCAAAGATACAACTATGTTGGTGTCCCTTGTCAATTTTACATTGTATTTTTTAATGTAACTGCCGACTCCCAAACTGTCATTTGAAGTAAAACACATAGCCAAGTATTATTCTACACAATTGTTTTATTGTGCATTAAAAAAAGAAAACAAATAAAATTAGACATGATATCTGCCAATAGAACTTAACCAAAAAGTGCATTCTATGTATCCAAAAATATAGAAAATATACCAAATCAAATCATTATTATTCAACCAAAAAATAAAATAAAAGCCTCATGCATGTGTCCTGCTTCTTAATATAGGGGGTCAGCAATGCCAAGAGTTGGTGAAAGCAGGGGTCCGTCATCTGGATATAATTCCGAAAATCATCCGGATTATTCTCCTGGAGCTCCCGCAGCAAAGGCATATGACATAATTGGTCACGATTAATAAAGCAACCAAATTTTTGGTTGCTCCTGTTCCTGGACTGGACTTGGGTCAAATCAATAACTCCAAGGCCAATAATAAATAACACGTTATCTCCTCCGATTCTGCAACATGGCTGGTTGACAAACTGCCGTTCAGAAACAAACTGAAAAGCGCAAAATGAAAAGCGCGAATCAACACTCACCAAACTTCTACTAACATGAAATTAGCAGAAGGAGCCCAAAGGGTGGCGCTAAAGAGCTGAAAAACCACGTAGTACGTCACTACGTTCGTGTTTGTTGGCCGACAACTCCTTGCCGATTGTATGCAACACAAAATCCAGGCACACGCCTTGGGACAAAAGTCCAAGGTTTTGTCTGCGGAAAATCCGATCGTGTGTACGGGGCTTAAGTCTGGCCATACATTATACAATTTTCCTTTAGATTTACCAAGACCATATAATATGAGGTCAAACCGAAACACTTTTTCAATTTGTATGCAATCGGGCAGGCCCTGGCACTACAAGGTTGAAGGTAAATATAAAGAAAATTGAAATAGAAAATTGTATAGTGTATGGCCAGCTTAAGGGACTTTCTTGCCTCTCTTGTGCATAGGGCAGCCCACTGAAACTAACTAATGACACCACCATGCGTCTGCTAAAAGCGTGTGATTTTCTGTGCATTCCCGACATGCCAAAGTCTGTACCTAGGCTTAATCTGAAGCTGATTGTACCAAGATTGTACAGTTTGATTGCAATGTGTATGGTGACCTTTAGGACACTCATATGGGATTGAACTCCCAGTGCTGTACACCAAAGAGTATTGCTAGGGATGCACCATCTGTTCTTGCAATGTCCCTGCGTTTTGTCCGGAGTCACTCCTCCTCCTCTTCCATAGTCTGATTTTCGCAGTGGCCAATGTTTCCCCTTAAAGCTGAAGGCCGTTGGATGATCGCAGGCCTGGAATCGAACGCTGCTCAAGTCCTGACTCTCCGATCCAGGAATTGTCCGTCTCCAGAGATCTATTCTAGACATTGAACAGGCGAGGTCAGGAGTCTATTTGATGGCTCCGCCTTTAATAGAAAGTCAATAATTTGGAGTACCTTTATCTGAATGACTTCTGTCCTAGGGGTCAGCTGGAGCGCGTGCCGTGCAGCGATCGATCGATACTGCCATTGGAATGTTCTCTGTATAGCTCGGGTTAGCCATGCTGGAGTTCCTGTCTTTTCTTTTCTTCAATTTATTCTCTTTTTTTTATTTCCCTTTTATATACAGAATTCATTATATTTTCTTTATCAGCCATCACCTATCCATCTGTCTACAGTCTCCTTTATCTCTCTCTATAGCTGGCCATACACTAACATACACCAGTGGAATTTACACTACAGTACTTGTTTTATGAATGTTCACTCGATTTTCTAACAGTAAAGTCAAATTTACATTCGTCATTCACCGGAGTGCCAAGAAGATTCAAAAGGAGAAGGATGCAGTTTATTTTTTTTAGATGAACAAATTACTAAAGTGTTTGTCATTCGGGAAAGTCCGTTCACTCCAAAGTTGAAAGCAAACAAAGTTGTGAAGTACTTTCGAAAGTCGTTCTTAAAGTCATCGAATGGACTGAGAATCTTCAGTGTATAGCTCTCTTCTCTTTTCTCTTCTCCTCTTCTTTTTTTTTTTTTTTCCTCCTTTTTCTTTTTTCTCTTTTTTTTTTTTCTCTCTCCTCTCTCCTCTTTTTTTTTTTTTTTTTTTTTTTTTTTTTCTCTTTAAGTTTTTTCTCTTTTTTTGTTCTCCTTTTTTCTCTCTTCTTTTTTTTTTTTTTCCTTTTTTTTTTTTTTTTTTTTTTTTTTTTCTCTCGTTTCTTCTTTCCTTCTATCCTCCCTCATTTTTCCCTTTTTCTCTTCCTTTCCCTTGTTTTGTCCTGTCTTCTCTTTTTTGTTCTTTTCTTCTTCTTTTTTTATTTATTTATTTTTTTTTCTCTTCCTTTTTTTTTTTTTTTTTTTCTCTTCCTTTTTTTTTCTATTCTCCTGTCCCCTCCTCTCCTCTTCTTCTTCTTCACCTCTTTTCTCCTCTTCTGTGATCTCTTCTTTTTTCTCTTCTCTCATGTCTCCTTTTTTCTTTTTCTTCTCTCATCTCTCCTTCTTTTCTTTTTCTTCTCTCATCTCTCCTTCTTTTCTTTTTCTTCTCTCATCTCTACTTTTTTTTTTTTTCTTCTCTCATCTCTCCTTTTTTTCTCTTCTCTCTCATCTCTCATTTTTTTCTCTTCTCTCATCTCTCCTTTTTTTCCCTCTTCTCTTTTCTCCTTTTTCTTTTTCTCTTCTCTCTCTTCTTATTTTCTTCTCTTTCTCTTGTCCTGTCCTGTCTTCTCTTCTGTTGTATTCTCTTCTTCTTCCTTTTTTTTTTTTTTTTTTTTTGTTCTCCTTTTCTTTTTTTCTCTTCTCTTCAAGTGCTAATTGATTTGGAGAATGTATAAAGATTTTCCCCATCTTTTTTTTTTTTTTTTTTTTTCCATGATATCTCATGCTCTTCCTCCTACCCCAGCATATTTCATGGCTCAATGAAGACTTTTAGGGGGGCACTAGTAAAGAAAGAGAAATAACTTTTTCTTGGGGGAATATCTTGCCTCTGTCATTGTGGTAGCTCCCCAGTATCCGCTAAATCATCAATGACAAAATGTAGTTTTACTCCATGATAAGTTATCATTAACTTGATCCCGGGGGGTTCTAAACTATTTTCTCTACCCCAGAGGGCTGAAAGATGAGGGGGTTCGATGTGATGGAATGACATAGTATCCCCCACACTACGTCATTCCATCACATCGAACCCCCTCATCTCCCCTCATCTCGTCAGCGCAGAGGTTGGGGGGGGGGGATGTGCTTCCGCAGACTTTCACATCATTTATCTGACGCTTAACTTGAGTGTGTAGGCAGCCGGGGAGATTGTTATTCGGGGTCTGCGGCTTGTGGAGAGCCCTAATTGAACTGGAGTGCCTCTTCACGGCATCGTCAAAAGGCTGAGAGCGAATCATTGTACATATTGAGAATAAATAGGCCACATTTCTGGCAGATTAGGACCGGTTAGATCCATTATCCTCCCAGACGGCAACACAGCTTCACATTGCACCAGTAAGACTCTTAGAGGACCTCTGCCAACCATGAATGGAAGAACGGGAGCGGCCATGCTGGCATGTTTGTTTTTCAGTGGCTGGAGAGCTGCAGACCGATCTGTTTTGTTTTTTTTGTGTTTTTTTTATGGCTGGAATTTTTTTTAATCTCTGCAGAAGATTAACATTTAGGAAAAGTAAATCAAATATTGAGAGCTTACATTGGCTTGTGTTTTTAGGACTCTGCTCCTTTCTCTAACTCTCCTCTGAAATACTCTGCACTGCTGGATCACTCTGCTCCTTCTTCTATCCAACTCTCCTCTCCTGAAATACTCTGCTGGAGGACTCTGCTCCTTCCTCTATCTAACTCTCCTCTCCTGAAATACTCTGCTCTGCTGGAGGACTCTGCTCCTTCCTCTATCTAACTCTCCTCTCCTGAAATACTCTGCTCTGCTGGAGGACTCTGCTCCTTCCTCTATCTAACTCTCCTCTCCTGACATACTCTGCTCTGCTGGAGGACTCTGCTCCTTCCTGTATCTAACTCTCCTCTCCTGACATACTCTGCTCCTTTCTCTATCTAACTCTCCTCTCCTGACATACTCTGCTCTTTTGGAGGACTCTGCTCCTTCCTCTATCTAACTCTCCTCTCCTGAAATGCTCTGCTGGAGGACTCTGCTCCTCTTTGGACACAAAGTCTCATGACAAGTCGCAGCCCATGTATTTCAATGGAAGCCATTCAAATCTATGCGACTTAAAGTCACAGTGACTTGGATTCCTGCACTACTTGTATGCGACTTTAGTGAGACTAGAGTGTCATATACTGCAATGTAAACTCTCAAAAGTCGCATGAAAGTTGCATCCTAATGTTATCAGTGCAACGGTTGTGCAACATTCAAAGCCAAAGTCAGCAGCCAAAAGTCACATCCAATTTGCAGCCATCTAAAGTTGCATCAGAGTCGCAATAGAAATTGCATGACATTGGACTCGAACAAGTGTGAATGGAACTTTAAACGTGTTCTAAATTTGAACACATCTTTTCACGAATCCAAGTTGGCAATTTCCTCAAAATCAATTTAGAGAGCAGTGTTTACCAAAGTTCTTTTTTAAATTTCAGGTCATTCCAGAGAATGGAAGGTCAGGGCAGGTTCTCTTCCAGAGAATGGAAGGTCAGGGCAGGTTCTCTTCCAGAGAATGGAAGGTCAAGGCAGGTTCTCTTCCAGAGAATGGAAGGTCAGGGCAGGGTCTCTTCCAGAGAATGGAAGGTCAGGGCAGGGTCTCTTCCAGAGAATGGAAGGTCAGGGCAGGGTCTCTTCCAGAGAATGGAAGGTCAAGGCAGGTTCACTTCCAGAGAATGGAAGGTCAGGGCAGGGTCTCTTCCAGAGAATGGAAGGTCAGGGCAGGGTCTCTTCCAGAGAATGGAAGGTCAGGGCAGGGTCTCTTCCAGAGAATGGAAGGTCAGGGCAGGGTCTCTTCCAGAGAATGGAAGGTCAAGGCAGGTTCTCTTCCAGAGAATGGAAGGTCAGGGCAGGGTCTCTTCCAGAGAATGGAAGGTCAAGGAAGCGTCTCTTCCAGAGAATGGAAGGTCAAGGCAGGGTCTCTTCCAGAGAACTTGAGGAGATCTGTGATGAGAGGGGTTTTTATGGGGTTGTGACATAATCCTGCCTAAGCTGCGATAATCCTGAGATCATCTACTGCAGAAAATGCGCTAAATCTGTATTTTTGAGCCCATGTGTATAAATCCAGGCTTTCCAAACCCATGGGTCAGATGGAGCCCTTTGCATGAGATTATCCAACCCACTGACACCAATGATGGGGCTATTCCTCCCGCTGACACTAATGATGGGGCACTATTCCTCCCAATGACACCAATGATGGGGCACTATTCCTCCCAATGACACCAATGATGGGGCACTATTATTCCCACTGACACCAATGAGGGGGCACTATTCTTCCCACTGACACCAATGATGGAAAACTATTCCTCCCACTGGCACCAATGATGGGGCACTATTCCTCCCGCTGACACCAATGATGAGGCACTATTCCTCCCGCTGACACCAATGATGGGGCACTATTCCTCCCGCTGACACCAATGATGGGGCACTATTCCTCCCACTGACACCAATGATGGGGCACTGCACAATGCAGTGGTGTGAATGGGTCCTTAAAGTGGCAGCTATTGGAATTCTTCATAAAATTGCACAGCTGTTTGTGTTCCTCCATGAATTAAGCTGGAAGGCAGCTGTTAGTTGATATTGCTGCTGCACACGCTACTACCTCCATTGCTCCATTGTATTCAATTCCAAAAACATTTACAGATTAATATAGCATGTCGTTAAGAACTCTTAAGCTCATCACGCACGTTACAATTTGATTGTACAATCCTCTTTATAGAGTAACTCCACTTAAGTTAAAAAAACCCTCCCCTCTGGGAGATCTATGCACATTGCGGGGATTTTAACAAACTGTGATGCAGATTCCAACCTTTTTCTTATTCTGAGGAAATAGCTATTTGTCTGTGTCCATGTGCTGAGTGAGTGTAATGGGAGTAGTTACATAATGATCAATCAGCTGCTTCGCCTGCAGGGCTCTAATGAGGAAATTGTGAAGGTCTGCATCCCTTTAGACGTGATTTCCTATTGGGGGTATCTCTCATCAAAAATTACATTTTTGTTGCAGGGGATGCCTGAAATCTGACTTGTATCTTAGAGCAGACTTCTGGGAAAATCAGTGAGCCAATCACACAAGCAGGAAATTACATTTCTGGGGGGCGTTCTGTATACTATCCCTGTACAGAACACCTCCAGGTCGCCATATTGCATTTTACAGAAAATTACAGCGCTGCAAATTGAAAAGCAGAAGTCATTGGTAATAATCAATTACAATTTGACTTGTGTCGTAATTGTATATTTTATGTAATTTGTTTGTTTTTTTGGAATTTTTTTTCCCACGAACGTGGAGTTACCCTTTAAATCTACCAACCATAATGTTTTGAATGGGCTTTCTTGATTGCGTACAAATCTATTCGGTCTACCAAAACTACGTAATATGAGGATCTAGTCAAACTATCCAGAGTTGATTGTAAGGTCAGATTGTAACGTGTATGGTGACCCTTTACTCATGGCGGTGTTTTGTATATCTAATGCATTGTGTTCTTCTTTGTGTTTCAGAGTATCGGCAAAGGGTCCTTGTGGTGTATAGACCCAGAATACAGGCAGAACCTGATCCAAGCCTTGAAAAAGACCCCCTACCATCCCTACTCCCACGTCTTCAACACCCCTCCCACCTCTCCTCAGGCATATCAAAGGTAAGGCAATCGCTCGGCGTCTCCGTGCGTTACTGCGATTTGACGCTGTATGGGTCACATACTAATATACCGATTATTTTAAACTCACCTACAGCCGCCTCGGTTTTTGCTCAGGTTTCTTTTCTGCTTCCATGTCCCGTTATGAGATTTGTTCCAAAAAATTTGTCTGATCCCATCCAATGCGTCTCCCTTCCATGCTGGACTAGCAGCCTCTGGGGATTTGTGTTCAGCCGTTGCCATGGCGGCGACCGGTTCAGTTTGAACAGTTGAACCGGTTTTGCTGTGGTTACGGCGTGTTTGTTTGTTTGGAGAATTTGCTATGGAGGCAACTCTGCTCTATGATCTTTGCTACTTTTTATTATTGTTTTTAGATCTTGTAGTTATTACTCTGTGATCTTTTGTTACTTTTTTACGTTTTTTTTTTTTAGATCTTGGAATTATTACTCCTATGATCTTTGCTACTTTCTTACTTTTTTTCCCCTTTTTTTTAGATCTTGTAATTATTACTCTATAATCTTTGCTACTTTTATCACTATTGTTAGCACTTTTATTACTCTTTGATCTTTGCTACTTTCTTTCTTTTATCACTAGTTTTAGATCTTGTAATTATTACTCCTATGATCTTTGCTACTTTCTTACTTTTATCACTATTTGTAGATCTGGTAATTATTACTCCTATGATCTTTGCTACTTTCTTACTTTTTTTTCCCCTTTTTTTTTTTAGATCTTGTAATTATTACTCCTATGATCTTTGCTACTTTCTTTCTTTTATCACTAGTTTTAGATCTTGTAATTATTATTCTATGATCTTTGCTACTTTTATCAGTATTGTTAGCACTTTTCTTACTCTTTGATCTTTTGCTACTTTCTTTCTTTTATCACTAGTTTTAGATCTTGTAATTTATTACTCCTATGATCTTTGCTACTTTCTTACTTTTATCACTATTTTTAGATCTGGTAATTGTTACTCCTATGATCTTTGCTACTTTCTTACTTTTTTTTCCCTTTTTTTAGATCTTGTAATTATTACTCTATGATCTTTGCTGCTTTTATCACTATTATTAGCACTTTTATTACTCTATGATCTTTGCTACTTTGTTACCTTTATCACTATTTTTAGATCTTGTAATTATTACTTGATGATCTTTGCTACTTTCTTACTTTTATCACTATATTTAGATCTTGTAATTATTACTCTGTGATCTTTGCTACTTTGTTATTTTTATTTATATTTTTGGTTGAACTAGATGGACTTGTGTCTTTTTTTTTTTTTTCAACCTAACTATGTAACTATGTTACTTTGTATCACTATTTTTAGATTTTGTAATTGTTACCCTATGATCTTTATTACTTTTATCACTGCTTTTAGATCTTCTAGTGTTAAGATGGCCACAAATGGATCGTGGTTTTATTTTTATTTTTTTTGGCTGAACAGCCAAAAAAAAAAAAAGGCTTCCTCTATTCACCCAGTCGAGGTGGATAAAGGAATACTTGACACTGAGACATTGGGGGAGATTTACTAAAACTGGAGCACTCAGAATCTGGTGCAGCTGTGCATGGTAGCCAATCAACTTCTATTTTCAGCTTGTTCAATTAAACATTGACAATAAAAACTGGACGCTGATTGGTTTCTATGCAGAGCTGCACCAGATTTTGCTCACTCCAGTTTTAGTAAATCTCCCCCATTATATTTTTAGAGCAGGGACACTCCGCTGTCAGAATTCACTGATTGTAACACCTATTGGCTGCTGATTGCAAAAAATTTCCCACCATGTCAGAGCGGCCAAGCATGGATCGAAATTTGGCTGGTCCCTGCTGAACTGGACGGATTTCAATCCACCTGTGGCCGGCTTAAGGCTCAGTTCACTCTACTACAATGTGACTTTGATGCGATTTACCGTGCCACTTTGATGCAACTTTGTGTATTCTGTGGGGCCAAATCACACTGTAAATCGCATCAGAGTAGAGCCGGAACCTTTTTTCAAAATCGCACCGTGCTGAGTTGTAATGATTAGAAATTGGTAACAATGAGGTTTCCCTTGTCTTGTGATTCTGTGCAGCTTAAGTTGCATCAGAAGTCGCAACAGTGTGAACCAGGCCTTACTCTATAGTCTTTGTTACTTTTATTATTGTTTTTTGATCTTCCAGTGTTACTCTATGATCTTTGTTACTTTTATCACTGTTTTTAGATTAGAGTTACCCTTTTCTACCTCTGCATTGTTTTGTGCCTGATGATGGGATTTGTGAATGAATTGTTTTATTCTTTATCGTGACTTTTGTGTCTTGCATAAGGTTTATACTATAAATTACTTTTTTATGTTTATCCAATAAACGTAAAGCAGAACTTTGCCCATAACAACTTGATTAAAATAATGTTCTTTAGCAAGGAACATACATTCCACAGTAAAGCGGAGTTCCACCCAAATGTGGAAGCCTCCCTTTACCCCCCCCTCCTTCAGGTGCCATATTTGGCACCTTTCGGGGGGTGGTACCTGTTTTTTACAGGTACTCGTCCCCACTTCCGAGAGATCTCGCCACTGCGAGATCACTCGGAAGTTCGCCCCCCCTCCTCCTTTCCCCATCGCCGGGCCATTCAGAAAGCTCAGTACGCTTCATTTATGCGCGGTAGGGAACTGGCTGTGAAGCCGCAAGGCTTCACTGCCGGTTTCCCTTACAGGCAATGGTGGCAGCACCCCAGAGCCGATGAAAACATTGGCTGGGGTGCCGGCATCGCTGGATTCCAGGACTGGCAAGTGTCCTATTATTAGTACACTATGTGTAGCTGCTGACTTTTTTGCTGGGGGGGGGAGTGACTCCACTTTTAATAACTATGCCACCAAAATTCGAGGTTGCTGTAAATTGCCTCCAGCAATTGCTCCTGTCTCTTCTTGCTGGATGCTGCCATTTTACTGAAGCCCAGAGGCTCTGATCAGCGATAAATCTTTAGGCTGTCAACAGGTTGGCCTCTACAAATTCGGCTCATTGCCTAACAATAAAAAGCAACTGAGCATGTGCAGAGCAGGGTGAGGCAGGGTATTACTGGATTTTAAATAGTAGAATAGTGTCCCATCATTGATGTCAGTGGGAAGAATAGTGGCCCTTCATTGGTATCAGTGGAAGGGATAGTGTTCCATCATTGGTGTCAGTGGAAGGAATAATGTTCTATCATTGGTGTCAGTGGAATAGTGTTCCATCATTGGTGTCAGTGGAAGGAATAATGCCCCATCATTGGTATCAGTGGGAAGAATAGTGCCCCTTCATTGGTATTACTGGAAGGAATAGTGTTCCATTATTGGTGTCAGTGGGAAGAATAATGTCCCTTCATTGGTGTCAGTGGAAGGAATAGTGTTCCATCATTGGTGTTAGCGGGAGGAATAGTGTTCCATCATTGGTATCAGTGGGAAGAATAGTGTCCCTTCATTGGTGTCAATGGAACGAATAGTGTTCCATCATTGTCAGTGGGAGGAATAGTGTTCCATCATTGGTGTTAGTGGGAGGAATAGTGTTCCATCATTGGTATCAGTGGGAAGAATAGTGTCCCTTCATTGGTGTCAGTGGAAGGAATAGTGTTCCATCATTGGTGTCAGTGGAAGGAATAGTGTTCCATCACTGGTGTCAGTGGAAGGAATAGTGCCCCTTCATAGGTGTCAATAAGAGGAATAGTGCGCCATCATTGGTGTCAATGGGAGGAGTAGTGCTCAGAGCTGAGACAAACTGCTGTTATGCAGCATCCATCATCTACCTGAGCTGTTGACTGATCGATTTCTCTAGATGAAATAAGGCAAGAGGAATGAGGGGGTGGGAGTTGTCAGCCTTTGCATTCCTCTTGCCACTGCTAGTCTGGGGAAAGTGCTCAGAGCCAAGATAAGCTGCTGCTGCTGCTATGCAGCATCCATCTCCTTCCTAGCTGTTGTCGGATCGGCTGCAGCAGGAGGGAAGGAGGGCAGGTTGGGGCTCATAGCTAGGGAAGCACCTAGCAACTTGGAGCAAAGTACTACATGTATTTAGTTCCATAGGGGACAGAACAGTTAAATATATCAGGGACGTGCGGTGAGGTCAGTGACTGGTGAGGCATTGGCTAGTATCAGCCAGATACACACAGGTTACATATGCCGCGATTGATAGAGCGAGAGCAATAATTCTAGCACTAGACCTCCTCTGTAACTCTAAGCATGTAATCTGTAAAAAAAAAAAAAAAAAAAAAAAAAGCGTCGTCTATAGAGATTAAGTACTGAAGTTTGGCGCCATTCCACAAGTGTACGCAATTTTAAAGCGTGACATGTTGGGTATCTATTAACTTGGCGTAACATCTTTCACATCATACAAAAAAAATCAGGCTTATCTTTTAGTTTATTTTTTTTTTTTATATTTATGAGACAGTTTTTTTTCCAAAAACATTGCGTTTAAAAAATTGGTGCACAAATACCGTGTAACATAAAAAGTAGCAACCATAACCATTTTATTCCCTGGGGTGTCTGATAAAACTAGATAGATAGAGATTATATGGATAGATAGATAGATAGATATTTCTCTCTAATATAGAGAGATGTGTGTGTGTGTGTGTGTATGTGTGTATATATATATATATATATATATATATACACACACATACTGTTAATAATGATAGTTCTTTTATATATAAAAAAATAAATAAAAAAAATGTAAGAGACATAAAAACTAATGCTGTCATTCCCGCTGGGAATATCCAAATCTTCCGTATTTTCTGTATAACAAGCCGCGCCATAAATTATTATATATTTTTAAAATACTTCTAGCTCGCTCAGCAGGAATGCGCTCCATGGAACAAGTTTAATATCCTGCGCTCAGCTGAGCCGCCGTCCCTCCAAATTTTGGGGCGAATTATCAGTTTTGGGACGTGCGTGGATTCCGTGCCGCTTTACGACTTCATAACAAGATTTCGGAGACTCGCAGATCGTTTTGCAAGTCTAATATTTCGTTCTGCGAGACGGAGCGTGGCACGTTCCCTTTTTTTTTTTTCCTCTAGCTCTTCCCTCCCGAAAGAACATTTAATGAAGTTTCTTGCCGTCTCCAACGAAGAGCATTCCATCACATGCCCAGACAATCAATCTGCGCGGAGAACAGCTGGCTTTCAGGGGGAAGACTGCCGTAAGTCTGCCCTCGCAAGGCGATTAGCGTGTTGGGCGCCATGGCAACTGGATCGTCTCCATGGCAACCCATAGCGGAGACAGGTGCACTTGCATCACACGGCAGTTAGTTGCCTGGCAAAAGGACAGACCATTAGCACGTATAACTACACAGTTGCCATGGCGACCGGTAACCCCCGCGTTGCGACTCCCGATGGCTGGCATCCTTTTTTTTTTTTTTTTTCTCTCTCTTTTCGGAGATGTATACCTGCTTTTGTCTGAAAATCATCGGCGGCGTGAATTATGCGAGATGACAACTTGAGGTCAGATAGCTTCAGGAAGAAAACGTCAAATTGGGGATAATCACAAAAAGCCCGGACAAAGTGCTCGAGAGGCAAAATCTGACGGCGAGTAAAAATAGATCAGCTCCGCTTTTTAGGACTCGGAAGAGACGTCTGCGATGGCTTGTTCCCTGTAAATTGAAGCGTCAGCTCCTTGCTCGCGTGTCAGTAAACTGCCTGAACCCTGCCGTTCATTTCCACGCGACGGGTCTTATTATCACCTTCATCTTTCAGTCGGATCACCTGACACCCTCGTTGTTTAGATTTTATAGGTGTATTTATTTACAAAATGTAACTATGTGTCGCCTTTTTTTAGTTGTTTTCTGCAAATGGCTTTTCTTTTTTTTTTTTTTCTTCTTTTTTTGAGCTCGAATTGAATGGAAAGCGACAGGTTGAAAAATATTTGTTATTGTGTCAATTAAATAAAGAAACAAAAAAAAAATAGTGAACTTGCCAAACAAAATTGTTTCCAAATGTGTCTGAGATTCTGACCACGTATACACCTCTGTTGTAGATAATAGATACGTTTTTAAATGGACCGTCAAACGTGTGCCCATTCCAGAGTGGCAAGGTTGAAGAACTCTTAGGTTAAATGTGCAATTGAGGAGTGCAGAGGGCTTGGCAGGGGGCACCGTGGGTTTGTACAGGAGAGGAGTATGAGGGGTATGACAGTGGGCAGTATTTTATGAGAGGAGTGTGGAGGGTATGACGGGGCAGTATGTACAGGAGAAGAGTGTGGAGGGTATGACAGTGGGTAGTATGTACAGGAGAGGAGAGTGGAGGGTATGACAGTGGGCAGTATGCAAAGGAAAGGAGTGTGGAGGGTATGACAGTGGGCAGTATGCAAAGGAGAGGAGTGTGGAGGGTATGACAGTGGGAAGTATGTACAGGAGAGGAGTATGGAGGGTATGACGGTGGGCAACGTGTAAGGAGAGGAGTGTGGAGGGTGTGACAGTGGGCTGAATATACAGGAGAGGCGTGTGAATGGTATGGCAATATGTACAGGAGAGGGGTATGGAGGGTATGACAGTAGGCAGCATGTACAGGAGAGGAATGTAGGGTGTATGACAGTGGGCAGTATGTACAAGAGAGAAGAGTGGGGGGGTATGATGGTGGACAGTATGTATAGGAGAGGAGTGTGGGGGTTTGACAGTGGGAACTATGTGGAGGGTATGATAGTGGGCAATATGTAAGGAGAGGAGTGTGGAGGGTATGACAGTGGGCAGTATGTACAGGAGAGGAATGTGGGCTGAATGACCGTGAGCAGTATGTACAAAACAGAAATGTGGGGGGGTATGACAGTGGGCAGTATGTACAGGAGAGTGGGGGGGGGTTATGATGGTGGACAATATAGGAGAGGAGTGTGGAGGGTTTGATAGTGGGAACTATGTGGAGGGTATGACAATGGGCAATATGTAAGGAGAGGAGTGTGGAGGGTATGACAGTGGGCAATATGTAAGGAGAGGAGTGTTGAGGGTATGACAGTGGGCAATATGTACAGGAGAGGAGTGTGAAGGGTATGATGGTTGGCAGTATGTACAGGAGAAGAGTGTGGAGGCTATGATGGGCAATATGTACAGGAGAGGAGTGTGGAGGGTATGACAGTGGGCAGTATGTACAGGAGAGGAGCGTGGAGGCTATGACTGTGGGCAATATGTACAGGAGAGGAATGTGGAGGGTATGACAGTGGGCAATATGTACAGGAGAGGAGTGTGAAGGGTATGATGGTTGGCAGTATGTACAGGAGAGGAGTGTGGTCGCTATGACAGTGGGCAATATGTACCACTTACATGAGGGTCTCCTTTCAGAGTCTCCTACCTCACATCACAAGCAAAGAACCATAGGCAGACTTTGCTGACCTTAATCCTCAATCATTGAGCATAGGTCACTGACCCTAGCTGGGGTCCAGACAAAAATCTTGTAGCGGGCCATAGTTTGGAATCTCCCTGGGTTAGACAAGTCCTGGTGGAAAAGAGGTTCAGCGTGTGTATAGGGAAAGACTTCTTTACAGTAAGGGCTTTGAGAATGTGAAATAGACTTCCATGGTTCTGTGGAAGTCTATTTCAACTGTGTAGATTGTTTGTTTATCAAAGGGCCGGATATTTCTAAATGCACCAAATATAACTGAATATAAATTATTTATCACCAATAACGTCAGAGAATTGTTGATGCGAGGAATATATACGATCGCCTCGGGGGACCAGGAAGGAATATTTTCTCATTTCAGCGTCATGGTGTATAAATTGGATTTTTATATCAAAATTGAGACACAAGCGTTAGGAGGAACAGCGGCTGTGCGGAGTTCAAACCTCTTACCTCCGCCGTGAAGCCGCCTGGGCGTTCAGAACTGAACGGCGCTGGTTTCCCTGGCACCAATTAGCGCCGTGATTACCGCGAGAGGATTGCCATTTCAGGCCTAAAAGGACGGGCAACAGGCGAAAGGATTTGGAATGAGATTACGGAATTAAGGAGCTCCTTGCTATTGTTCCGCCTTTTAATGCGATGGTTTTTCTCAAGTGAGTGAGACAATCCGGTTTGGAGATTGAAGTGGCGGATCGATGTCCTGCGGGCTGCCGCAGTGTACAGGCTGACCTGCGGGTGACATCCCAAATCCGGCACGCTTGGCAGGCGAGGGTCGCAGCAGCCCCCGGCGCTGGACTCTGTAGATAAGATAGAGACAATTGTCAGGGGGGGGGATCGATGTTGCTGGAAATTCTTTTTTTTTTTTCTCAAAAGTTGCTAAAATTTTTTACTTTTGTTGCATCAAAATTAGTTATCTGTCCGTATTCTATTCTTTTTTTTAAAGCGACAGTGTAGCCTATTGTCATACGAAAGTGATCAACTTCAAGGAGTTGTAAACCATCATGGGTTTTCACCTTAATGCAATCTATGCATTAAGGTGAAAAACCTTCTGGGCGGCAGCTGTCCCCCCAGAACCCCCTTTTTCTTGCCTGAACTCGATCTCTCCAGCGACTGGGACGAGCACAGCAGCTCCCGCCGCTGTCTCGGGTCCTCATTGGCCATTGGCTCCCGCTGCTGTCAATCAAATCCAGTTACACGGGAGGCGGGGGCCTAGGCCGAGTCCTGCTGTCTGTGTCAATGGACGCAGCAACAGGATTTGGGAGCGCGCCCGCAGGGGTGCCCCCATGGAATGCGGCTCTCCGAGGGGGCACTAGAGAATCGGAGGAGCCAGGAGCTGTCTGTCTCCATGAGTGAACCTGTATAGAAGTGATTTTATAATTGTCAGTCAGCTGCTGCACCTGCAGGGCTCTAATGAGGAAAGTGGCAGGGTTTGCATCCCTTTAGACACTATTTCCCTTTGAGAGTATCTCACCAAAAATGACATTTGTGTTGCAGGGGATGTCCAAAATCTGACTTCTGAGAAAATCAGTGAGCCAATCACACAAGCAGGAAATTACATTTCTAGGGAGGGTGTTCTGTAAAAATTACAGAGGCTGCAGATTGAAATGGAAAGGTCGTTATTAATACCATTCAATTACAATATGACTTGTGTAGCAATTGTATATGATATATTTTTTTCCCACTAAAGTGGAGTTACCCTATGGCTGCTTTTCAGACTGGGGCGGGCGTCGGCGCTAGCGGCCCAAAAAAGGGCTAAAACCGCCCGCAAAGTGCCCCTGCAGCGGCACTTTTCCGGCAGGTTTGCGGCACTGCCCCATTGTTTTCAATGGGAAGGGGCGCTTTAGGAGTGGTGAATACACCGCTACTATAGCGCTGCAAAGATGCGGCTTGCGGGACTTTTTTGACCGTCCTGCAAGCGCACCGCTCCAGTGTGAAAGCCCTCGGGGACTTTCACATTGGAGTGAATTGAGCGGCTCTTTCAGGGCGCTTTGCAGGCGCTATTTTTAGCGATATAGCGCCTGCAAAGCGCCTCAGTGTGAAAGTAGCCTATAAGTTTGGGGCCAAGAAGATAAAAGATTTGATTTTGTATTTTCTTGTGTGATGTGAATTATTTTTATAGATTGAATTTTAACTTAAAACCTAGCGCCAGGGTTTTTTTTTTCTCAGAAAAGAGGCACAGGAACTAAGCCCCACCCCCTCCCCCTTCCAAGTCATCCTTTGTCTCCACCCCCTACCCACCTCTGAGCACCATCCTTTGGCTCCACCCCCTACCCACCTCTGAGCACCATCCTTGGGCTCCACCCCCTACCCACCTCTGAGCACTATCCTTTGGCTCCACCCCCTACCCACCGACAAGCACCATCCTTTGGCTCCACCCCCTACCCACCGACAAGCACCACCTGTTTTAGAGAATACGAAACCAACCAAGTATCAGTTTGTGATGCTAATTGATTTGTATGGAACTTTGTTAATGATAACTAAAAAAGCAATAAAATAAACCCCCCTCCCCCCAGCAACAACAGATCTACCCCAACAACAAAAGATCTCTGCACAAAAAAAAAAAATTAATAATACCAATAATAATCATTTAATTTAATAATGAATTTATTTTGTGTTAGGGTTAGTTATTTTATTCTTCTTCTTTTTTTTATTTTTTTTTTATTTAAGGGATAGGGGTTAAAGCGGAACTTCAGTAATTGTTTCAACTTTCCGTCTATTAAATCTTCTCCCCTTGTTGTTGTTTTAACTTTGGATAGTTAAACATTTTTTTTTTTTCTGCCAGTAAATCCCTTATACAGCCCACTTCCTGTTTCTTGTCTGGTCATTAGCCTAGGCTTATGACATCATACACAGCCCTCTCTCTCTCTCTCATGAGAGTTTGCCAGGAAGGGGGGGGGGGATGAGTCATAAGAGGGCCAATGAGAGCTGCAGAGCTGGAGGCGTGCCTCTGTGTAAATCCGGGAAGTGAACAGGCAGCAGCTTCAGCTGCCCACAGTTAAAATGGCTGCAGCCAGACTCAGTGGAGGGAGATTTCTGCTGCATATTTAGCAAGTACAGAATCGCAGTATATATAAAATAATATGCAAAGTGGTTGGAGGGAATCTTCAGAATGGCAAAGATGTTTTTTATTACAAATTATGTCAGCAGACTGCAGTTCCTCTTTAAGGTTAGGAGTTAATTATTTAGTTATTACATGGTATTCATTTATTGTATTTATCATTTTTATTTATTTGTGTATTTATTTTACATTTACTTAGCAGTAGTAGTAGTAGTAGTAGTAGTAACACCCTAACCTTAACAAAAAAGAAATAATCCTATCCCCAAACTCGAATCTCATCCATAACCTAACCTTAAAGCGGAGCTCCTGGTGGTGGAAGGAGGGGGAGGGGGGGGGGGGATTCTAACTTCTATGGAGCTTTGCCGTGGAGATGGTTACTTGTCAAAAACAGGTACCCGCTCCCCCCAAAAGGTGCCACATATGGCAGCGAAGGGGGGGGAGGAAGCAAACAAGCGGCGCTTCTCTTTTCGGCGGAGCTCCGCTTTACTAATAACCCTTTACCCTAACAAAAAATTAAAAACAATACATGAAGAATAATAGTAATAATAAAAAGAGAAACAAAAGCTAAAAAAAGCTGAAAAACAGATGATACTTTTCTCTATTGGCTAATAAAAAAAGATGGCAAAGCTCAAAAACTCTGCATAAAAAAAACATGCAAACGCATCAAATTTAGCATAAAAACATGCAAAAAAAAAAAAAATGGCCGGAAAATTGTCCAAAGACACTGCGCTCGGGTGTGAATATAGTCTTAAAGCAACAATGTTTTATTATTATTATTTTTTTTGGTTTTGTCTTTTGTGCCGTCACCTATGGGCTTAATTGCGTCTTATCCAGCCTTGTCTATAAATTTTAACGCCTGGGCCGTCATCGCGGCGTGCAGCGCACTTGTTTAATGTAAACACTTCTGGAGGAGAAAACGGAGCCGCGATCTTTGCTAAGTAACACGGGGCAGGATTCGATGGGTTGGTGTGAGAACAGGTTCTCGTTAGCGGCTGCCTGAGAAGCCAACAAATGCCGCTGACAGTAATTTATAGAAAAAAGTGCGATCTTTCCGGGTCGCCGGAGACGCCTGCACAAATCGAAAGGAAATAATGACCGCTTTTCCCACTTGGCAATGTGTGATGATATAAAATGTATATAAAGTTTATGGTTTATACCTTCATTTACTAAATTGTTACAGGTCATCGGAGGATGGATTCAGATTTTGGCATGGCCATTGTATCTGCCTGAACTCTGTGTGTGGTGGGGGGGGGGAGCAACTGTAAAACTGCAACTGTAGCAATTGTAAAAGAAATCGCCATTTACTGCATGATTGAGCCGTCTGTTGTTCTGCCCAGTGACAGATCTAGTCCAATCATGTAAACTGCATGGAAGGGGTTTTGTTTTACAGCAGCTTAGAATGAAGAATATTTTTAGGAGGAGGAGGAAAGGTGGATCTGTAGATTGATATGGCAATAATGTTAGGTACATATTTTTGTTATAATACACATGAATTCTCAGTGATGTCACCGTTCTCTAGTGAATGGATAGGCTGCATTCTCAGTGAGGTCATCGGTCTCCAGTGAATGGATAGGCTGCATGCTCAGTGATGTCATCAATCTCTAGTGAATGGATAGGCTGCATTCTCAGTGATGTCACCGGTCTCCAGTGAATGGATAGGCTGCATTCTCAGTGATGTCATCAATCTCCAGTGAATGGATAGGCTGCATTCTCAGTGATGTCATCAATCTCCAGTGAATGGATAGGCTGCATTCTCAGTGAGGTCATCAATCTCCAGTGAATGGATAGGCTGCATGCTCAGTGATGTCATTGGTCTCTAGTGAATGGATAGGCTGCATTCTCAGTGAGGTCATCGGTCTCCAGTGAATGGATAGGCTGCATGCTCAGTGATGTCATCGGTCTCTAGTGAATGGATAGGCTGCATTCTCAGTGATGTCATCAATCTCTAGTGAATGGATAGGCTGCATGCTCAGTGATGTCATCGGTCTCTAGTGAATGGATAGGCTGCATTCTCAGTGAGGTCATCGGTCTCCAGTGAATGGATAGGCTGCATGCTCAGTGAGGTCATCGGTCTCCAGTGAATGGATAGGCTGCATGCTCAGTGATGTCATCAGTCTCTAGTGAATGGATAGGCTGAATTATCAGTGATGTCATTAATCTCTAGTGAATGGATAGGCTGCATTCTCAGTGATGTCATCAGTCTCCAGTGAATGGATAGGCTACTTTCTCAGTGATGTCATCAATCTCTAGTGAATGGATAGGCTGCATTCAAAGTGATGTCATCAATCTCTAGTGAATGGATAGGCTGTATTCCATGGCTCTTGTACTTATCACATAGAAATATATACAGTAGAGATCATGACACTGGACAACATCCTTCTCTCCCCACATCCATTCTTTTATTCTCGGAGGTCCTGGTGGAATTGTTGAATCTTTTTGGAGATTCTCAGCAGCGGTTTGACCCTCCTAAAAACAAACCACACACGAGGATTCCTGAACGAACGATTCAGAGTTTCCCCTCCGAGGTGACGTCAATGTTCCCGGCCTGCTCTGTGCTGCTGGTAGATCCGCCGCTCTTCATCTTTGTAGTTTTCTTCCTTTGCTCGATGCAGTTTATGTGACAATGTCATTTCCCCGACCCTCAGACTCCGACGCTCCCGGCCGTGTAATCCAAGCAGGGGATGATTGTGTGGTGTGTAGGTGATGGAGTGTCATGTGCCAGGCCATGACGACAGTCCTTGGCATCCAAATGAGATTCCTTCAGGCTTGTTGGAAAAATCTCAGCTCTTTCCAGCGAAGGGGTGTATGGTGGGGATGAGCCGAGTGATCCTGACTAATCGATTTTACAGCAGAGTTACTGATTGGTATTATCAATGACATTTTGAAAATTAAAAAAAAAAAAAAACAGTAATTTTCATTCATTGAGCTGCGTATGTGAGAGAGCCACACTTAATTTTCAGTCAATTTAATGCAACTGTGAGACTGCAGACATACTACAGGAGATGGTCAGAGACTGCAGACATGATACAGGAGACGGTCAGAGACTGCAGACATGATACAGGAGACGGTCAGAGACTGCAGACGTGCTACAGGAGACGGTCAGAGACTGCAGACGTGATACAGGAGATGGTCAGAGACTGCAGACATGATACAGGAGATGGTCAGAGACTGCAGACATGATACAGGAGACGGTCAGAGACTGCAGACGTGCTACAGGAGACGGTCAGAGACTGCAGACATGATACAGGAGACGGTCAGAGACTGCAGACATGATACAGGAGATGGTCAGAGACTGCAGACATGATACAGGAGACGGTCAGAGACTGCAGACATGATACAGGAGATGGTCAGAGACTGCAGACATGATACAGGAGACGGTCAGAGACTGCAGACATGATACAGGAGATGGTCAGAGACTGCAGACATGATACAGGAGACGGTCAGAGACTGCAGACATGATACAGGAGACGGTCAGAGACTGCAGACATGATACAGGAGACGGTCAGAGACTGCAGACATGATACAGGAGATGGTCAGAGACTGCAGACGTGCTACAGGAGACGGTCAGAGACTGCAGACGTGCTACAGGAGACGGTCAGAGACTGCAGACGTGCTACAGGAGACGGTCAGAGACTGCAGACATGATACAGGAGACGGTCAGAGACTGCAGACGTGCTACAGGAGACGGTCAGAGACTGCAGACGTGCTACAGGAGACGGTCAGAGACTGCAGACGTGCTACAGGAGACGGTCAGAGACTGCAGACATGATACAGGAGACGGTCAGAGACTGCAGACATGATACAGGAGATGGTCAGAGACTGCAGACATGATACAGGAGATGGTCAGAGACTGCAGACATGATACAGGAGATGGTCAGAGACTGCAGACATGATACAGGAGATGGTCAGAGACTGCAGACATGATACAGGAGATGGTCAGAGACTGCAGACATGATACAGGAGATGGTCAGAGACTGCAGACATGATACAGGAGATGGTCAGAGACTGCAGACATGATACAGGAGACAGTCAGAGCCTGCAGATATTTTAAATAAGACTCCTAGAGGTCACTTCTATTATTCCTCTTTACAATTCAATGTTTCCTGTCTGTGTTCTCTATTGTTCTCTTAACATATAAAAAGAAAAGGGATGGTTGACACACAAAGACAGAAGATCATCTGATAGAAATAAATCAAGCAGTTGAACTACTAGAAGTCAGACTAGAGACACAATTCAATCACTGGCCTGAGTCATTAGTTGGGAAAACACAGACTACTGTCTGCAGGGGCCCTGAGTGCCAAAAGGGCCAAATGCAGCCCCCGGGCCATGGGTCGGGCACTAGGGATCTGGAGTGTTTTTTCTTTTTAACTATTATTATTTTGTGTATATTTAGAATAGTTTACCTCATTTAAATTGTGTCTCTTTCGCTTTATTTATTTTATTTTTTATTTATGTATATTCGCTTTATTTATGTTTTACTTTACACAACTGAATGCAGTGCAGGAAAGGAGCGTTCCGCGTACGTTTCCCACACCTTGCACTGCCTTTGCAATCTACTGCGATTCCAATACATTGTTAATGGCACCCTAAATGCACAGTGCTTTTTTGCAGAATCAGATCGCATAGTACCGCAATAGCATGCGATTTTGCGCAGCCGCTTTTTCAAAAGTAGGGCATGTGCTGCAGGGATATCACATTGCGCTTTTGCACCATGCGATTTCCCACACCAGCAAATGCGCTGCATGTCTAGAAGTGGTCACATGTGCAACACCAGCAACCACTTCCACAAGTGTGTCTAAACCTCCCTTTCCTCTAAAGCCTGATCCGCATTTGGATCATGCTTCAGAGGTTATTGACAGGCGGCGGGGAACAGGCCCTGCCTGTTTTGACCCCATTTTTGCCAACAAACGTGCCGCATCCATGTGCATTGCCGGGCATTTGCAACGCTTCCCCCGTTTGTTTGAATGTGTATCGTTCCTTGGGGAAACTTTGCTGCAGTCGCGAAGTAAAGCCTATTGCATCTTTAGGGGGAGGGGTGTGTTTGTCAGGTGGCAAAAACGCGCATTTTTGCTGCCCCCAACTGAGCGTCTAATCGAAGCCTTAGATCAGGGGTCTCCAAACTTTCGAAACAAAGGGCCAGTTTACTGTCATTCAAACTTTAGGGGGGGCTGGACTAGGGCAAGTGGGAGTAGAAAATGTCCTGGCGTCCAGTTGGCGTAAACTATGCCCTATCTTTGGTGTCCCATAGTTGGTGTCATTGGGAGGACTTCCGCCCCATCATTGGTATCAGTGGGAGGAATAGTGCCCCATCATTGGTATCAGTGGGAGGAATAGTGCCCCATTGTTCGTGTTAATTGGAGGAATAGTGCCCTATAGTTGGTATCAATGGAAGGAATTCTGCCTGATCATTGGTGTCAGTGGGTGGAATGGTGCCCCATTGTTGGTGTCAATGGAAGGAATGGTGCCCCATTGTTGGTGTCAATGGAAGGAATGGTGCCCCATTGTTGGTGTAAGTGGAAGGAATGCTGCCCCATCATTGGTGTAAGTGGAAGGAATAGTGCCCCATTGTTGGTGTCAGTTTACCTCGTTTCATTGTGTCTCCTTCACTTTATTTTCAATGTATTTGTGTACATTCACATTATTTGTTTTTACTTTACACAACAGAACACAGTGCCCTGTCGTTGGTGTCTGTGGAGGGACTAGTGCCCCATTGTTGATGTCAGTGGGATGAATAGTGTCCCATTGTTTTTGTCAATTGAAGGAATTCTGCCCCATCATTGGTGTCAGTGGGAGGAATAGTGCCCCATAGTTGGGATCAATGGAAGGAATTTTGCCTGATCATTGGTGTCAGTGGGAGGAGTCGTGCCCATTTGTTGGTGTCAATGGAAGGAATAGTGCCCCATTGTTGGTGTCAGTTTACCTTGTTTCATTGTGTCTCTTTCACTTTATTTTCAATGTATTTGTGTACATTCACATTATTATTTTTTACTTTACACAACAGAACACAGTGCCCTGTCTTTGGTGTCAGTGGAGGGACTAGTGTCCCATTGTTGTCAGTGAAAGGGATAGTCCCCCGAAAGTTTGTGTCAGTGGGAGGAATAGTACCCCATCATTGGTGTCAGTGGAAGGAATAGTGCCCCATCATTGGTGTCAGTGGAAGGAATAGTGCCCCATCATTGGTGTCAGTTGAAGGAATAGTGCCCCATCATTGGTGTCAGTGGAAGCAATAGTGCCCCATCATTGGTCTCAGTGGAAGGAATAGTGCCCCATCATTGGTGTCAGTGGGAGGAATAGTGCCCCATAGTTGGTGTCAGTGGAAGGAATAGTGCCCCATAGTTGGTGTCAGTGGAAGGAATAGTGCCCCATCGGTGTCAGTGGAATAGTGCCCCATCGGTGTCAGTGGGAGAAGTCGTGCCCCATCATTGGTGTTGGAGAAATAGTGCACCATGGTTGGTGTCAATGGAAGGAATTATGCCCGATCATTGGTGTCAGTGGGAGGAATAGTGCCCCATCATTGGTGTCAGTGGGAGGAATAGTGCCCCATCATTGGTGTCAGTGGAAGGAATCATTCCCTTTTGTTGGTGTCAGTGGCAGGGATGGTGGCCTATAGTTATCAATGGAGGGAATTGTGCCCCATAGTTGTTATCAGTGGGAAGAATGGTGTCAGTGGCAGGAATTATGCCCCATTGTTGGTGTCAATGGATGGAATAGAGTCTCCAGTGCCGGATCAAGGCAAGCAAAGGGCGCAGTTTGGAGACCACTGCCTTAGATTAGATGCAATTTATAGCCCATTGTAGCCCTAAAATCCCCCGAAATCCTCCCTTATTCAGTCTTTCTGATTTGTCTTCAATAAGTTTAAGCAAATTGGGCAAAAATTTGGGGATATTGGCCAAATTTCAGCAAATTCCTCCCATCCCGGGGGTGTCCGGGGGGAACGTTTCTCATGTTGTATTCCTTATTATAGGGCCCTCTGATTCCTCCGCCATTGAATCGTATTGTAATTGTATTGTCTGCCCTCGTGCTGTAAAGCGCTGCGCAAACTGTTGGCGCTTTATAAATCCTGAATAATAATAATAATATAAAATCTAATTTAAACCTCTCATGGGGATGGCGGGACGTCCTCATAGGCAGAGCTGGGACATGTGCGCGGCGCTCTCATTGGCTGAGGGAGAGAAGTAACTGTTCGGAGATTTAATCCTCCACTAAATAAAACTGGAACATCAGGTTTGGGAGGTTCGACCTTTAAAGGGAAGCTGTTGTTGTTGAGCTGGGGGGGGGAGGCGGGGGTGGGAGTCCGGCAGCGCAGGGGTTAACGATGCCCTGGAACAGTCCTTGCTCCATTTTTAGAGCTCAGGGCCGCTCCTTCAGTCTGCCTGCGGATGGGACGGGGGCGTGTAGAGAACAGATCGGGGCCCCCCTCGGATTGCAGAGTTCCTGGTCTCCATAGAGATGCATACCAGCATTGTAAGATAATACAGAGCGTGTGTGAGATCGGCGTAAACACGGGGCTGCGCACCAATCGCAGCTGGGCGCCGCTGCAAAAACGCCCCGGGGGTGACGGCCGTCCACTTCAAGGGGCTGCGGAGAATTTTTTATGCAGACGTATTTATTAAATCCGGCGCAAAAGGAGAAGAGGTGGTGGGGGAGGGGGGGCTTTGGTGCGCAATTTGCCGCCTTGCGTCACTTGGTGCCAGTTCATGGCATTGGAGTTGATTTACTAAAGGCAAATAGACTGTGCAGTTTGCAAAGTGCTGTTGCTCCAGAGCTTAGTAAATGAGATAAAGCTTCACTTTTGAAAAAAAACACCCAATCACGGGCAAGGAAACAAAAAAAAAAAAAAACTGCATTTTTGCTTGCATGTGATTGGATGATGGAAGTCAGCAGAGCTTCTGCTCAATTACTAAGCTCTGGAGCAACTGCACTTTGCAGAGTGCACAGTCTATTTGCCTTTAGTAAATCAACTCCATTGGGTCCCAGCAAGGGTAGTCACCATTAATGACACGGGAATGATGCGGCCCATACACCCAAGACGTCCTTGTTAAAATCTGGTAACCCATATACCAGTGATGGCGAACCATTCCGGATGCGTTTCTGTATGCGCATTTTTGACGCGTTCTGGTGCGTTTTTGATGCGTTTCCAATGCATTCCAGATGCTTTTTTCCTGGTTTTTTTTTTTTTTTGGTTCACTGTGCTGGGGTCCGGTGCATTTTTGATAAGTTTTTGGTGCATTCCAGTTCGTTTTTGATGCGTTTTTTACTGCATTTCAGTACAGTCCATTGCACCAAAAATGCAGCATGTTCTAAACCAACGCCACCCCGCGGGAGACGGACGGGAAAGCGGCGGCGATCAGTGGCCTCCTTACACCCAAGAGGAGGCAGATCAGGCGGACGTGGATCCGGGCTGCAGCTCCTCGCTTCTGGGGGGGCCATTGCTTCTCCTTCAGGCCGAACAGGAAATGGGTCCTGATTGAGACCCGATTGGCTGGGAGTCCTAAGGCTCCCTGGCCAATTGGGTCTCAGGAACTGTTTCCTGATTGGCCGGGAGGGGAATCAAAGACAATAGCGAATATTAATTTTGCTATTGTCGCACAATAGCTAATTGGCTTTGTTTGAAGCCAATTAGAGCCTCAGTAGATTAGGGGGCCGGATGCATGGGCGTGGAGGGGTGGTGCCCGGGTGCCCCCTATGGATGGGCCGCCACTGATATTATATATATTTTAAAATGGATTTTATTTAGAGATGTATTCAATTTAGTGATAATTAAAAAAAAAAAATGTGTGTGTGTGTATATGTGTATATATATATATATATATGTGTGTGTGTGTGTGTGTGTGTGTATATATATATATATATATATATATATATATATATATATATATATATATATATATATATATATATATATATATATATATATATATATAAAAAATTTTTTTTTTTTTTAATACAATTATAATTTTTATATATCTATAAAATACATTTTAAATAATATAAATATATATATACATACATACATATACATATATATACACACACATAAAATAATAAATTAAAAAAAGTATATTATATATATATATATATATAATAATCACACACAGTGTATCTGTATATAAAATATTTAAAATGTACTTTATAGATATTTAAAAATTATACTTGCATTAAAAAAAAAAAAAAAAAAAATATATATATATATATATATATATATATATATATATATATATATATATATTATACTTTTTTTAATTTATTATTTTATGTGTGTGTGTATGTATGTATGTGTGTATATGTATATATATATATATAATATTTAAAGTGTATTTTATAGATATATAAAAATTATAATTGTATTAAAAAAAATATATATATATATTTTTATATATATATATATTTAATATTTATATATTTATAGATATCTAAATTTTATATATATATATAATTATATATTATTATATATTTTTTAATACAGTTATAAATTTTATATATCTCCTAAGATGCATTAGAAGAAGTAAAAAAAAAAAAAAAAAAAGAAATCTTAATATTGGCGTCCTGCTGCCATTGGAAGATTAGGCGCCGTAGTGCTGTCGGTATTTTCTGAACACATGTTTTTTTTTTTTTCTGCTCACTGAATGGCGCCCAGTAGTGGACAGATCTCGGCACGCATTGCCAGCTGCAGTAAGGTGCGAGTTCAGGCGTTCTATCACGTAGGCCTCAGTGTGGCTTCTGCTGGCAGTGGCGATGTTCGGAGGCCGGGGGGGTGTTGGATGGGTATATTTATCTCTCTCTGTCATACACACTTGTTTGCCTATCTGGTTACACACATTTCTCCTCTCCCTCAACGTGTCCCTGTTTGTGTTTTTCAATAATGACTTTGTGCTGAGTACATTTCCAGACTCCGGCCTGAGCGGAACAGAGCGGCCATTGTGCGTGGAGAGAGTGTGGGCGCAGATCACGCGTCTCCCGAGCGCAGATCCCCCCCCAGCTTCCACCAGTTACATGCGATGTGGTCTCTCTGCTGACCATTAGGTGGATGGCCTAACTGATTGTTGCTTCCTTGTTACTTTAAATATTCCTTCTTACATATCAGTGCTGCTGATCTCCTACAGCCTGTTTGCAGCAACTTCCCGTCTACTTGCAATGGCCATGCCTGGGGACTTTAGTAAATCAGTGGGACAAGGGGGGCAAGGTTAATAGCGGCGCACAGCTGGAAAAGTATGTAATGGTTGTGCTGAAATATACGCTGATGGTTGTGCGACACCGCAACAAATTGATGTGTTTACTAGCAGTGTACTAAATATGGACTCTCTCTTCTGCCCAGAGTGCGCTTCCATTGGAGGGCCTGGAATCCCCCCCCCCCCCCTCCAGCAGCTCCCACGCCCCCCCCCGCTCCACCTTCCCGGAGTCATGTTTTGTATCTGTTTTGCTCGCCATAAGATGTACGGTTGCGCCTCCCTATGACCGTTCCACAGCAGCCACTTTATATAAAATGATGATATAATGTAACAAATCTTAATCCACAAGTTTCAGAACAGCGGGAGAAACCGGTGAAATATTCCCGTCCTTCGCCATGAATGATTTCCACGTATACATGGCGCCCGCCGCCTCGCCTATGTGCTCCGTGCTTCTCTCCAGAAATTCGAGCGCTCCCCTTGTGACTCCCTGCCAGCTTTCACCTTGAAACGGATATCTTCCCAGCACACAGATTGCCTGAAGCACTGCTGGGGCTCGCAGGCGGTATTGTTGACCGTCGCTAAGCAACACAATAACTGTCATATTTTCTGCAACAGGCGGGTGCTGCCTCTGTGTTCTGACAATAGAAGCTCAGTGTAATGTATTCAGCGCTCACATCCTGGTCTTTAATAACATGGGTATACAGTGCTCGCTTAGAACTGGTACTGTGTGCACCCTCTTTGCACAACACAGGCACTGTGTGCACCCTGCTTGCTTATAACGGGCACTGTGTGCACCCTGCTTGCTTATAGCTGGCACTGTGTGCACCCTGCTCGCTTATAGCTGGCACTGTGTGCACCCTGCTCGCTTATAGCTGGCACTGTGTGCACCCTGCTCGCTTATAGCTGGCACTGTTTGCACCCTGCTCGCTTATAGCTGGCACTGTGTGCACCCTGCTCGCTTATAGCTGGCACTGTGTGCACCCTGCTCGCTTATAGCTGGCACTGTGTGCACCCTGCTCGCTTATAGCTGGCACTGTGTGCACCCTGCTCGCTTATAGCTGGCACTGTGTGCACCCTGCTCGCTTATAGCTGGCACTGTGTGCACCCTGCTCGCTTATAGCTGGCACTGTGTGCACCCTGCTCGCTTATAGCTGGCACTGTGTGCACCCTGCTCGCTTATAGCTGGCACTGTGTGCACCCTGCTCGCTTATAGCTGGCACTGTGTGCACCCTGCTCGCTTATAGCTGGCACTGTGTGCACCCTGCTCGCTTATAGCTGGCACTGTGTGCACCCTGCTCGCTTATAGCTGGCACTGTGTGCACCCTGCTCGCTTATAGCTGGCACTGTGTGCACCCTGCTCGCTTATAGCTGGCACTGTGTGCACCCTGCTCGCTTATAGCTGGCACTGTGTGCACCCTGCTTGCTTATAAGGGGCACTGTGTGCACCCTGCTTGCTTATAAGGGGCACTGTGTGCACCCTGCTTGCTTATAAGGGGCACTGTGTGCACCCTGCTTGCTTATAAGGGGCACTGTGTGCACCCTGCTTGCTTATAATAACGGGCACCGTGTGCACCCTGCTTGCTTATAATAACGGGCACCGTGTGCACCCTGCTTGCTTATAATAACGGGCACCGTGTGCACCCTGCTTGCTTGTAATAACGGGCACCGTGTGCACCCTGCTTGCTTGTAATAACGGGCACCGTGTGCACCCTGCTTGCTTGTAATAACGGGCACCGTGTGCACCCTGCTTGCTTGTAATAACGGGCACCGTGTGCACCCTGCTTGCTTGTAATAACGGGCACCGTGTGCACCCTGCTTGCTTGTAATAACGGGCACCGTGTGCACCCTGCTTGCTTGTAATAACGGGCACCGTGTGCACCCTGCTTGCTTGTAATAACGGGCACCGTGTGCACCCTGCTTGCTTGTAATAACGGGCACCGTGTGCACCCTGCTTGCTTGTAATAACGGGCACCGTGTGCACCCTGCTTGCTTGTAATAACGGGCACCGTGTGCACCCTGCTTGCTTGTAATAACGGGCACCGTGTGCACCCTGCTTGCTTGTAATAACGGGCACCGTGTGCACCCTGCTTGCTTGTAATAACGGGCACCGTGTGCACCCTGCTTGCTTGTAATAACGGGCACCGTGTGCACCCTGCTTGCTTGTAATAACGGGCACCGTGTGCACCCTGCTTGCTTGTAATAACGGGCACCGTGTGCACCCTGCTTGCTTGTAATAACGGGCACCGTGTGCACCCTGCTTGCTTGTAATAACGGGCACCGTGTGCACCCTGCTTGCTTGTAATAACGGGCACCGTGTGCACCCTGCTTGCTTGTAATAACGGGCACCGTGTGCACCCTGCTTGCTTGTAATAACGGGCACCGTGTGCACCCTGCTTGCTTGTAATAACGGGCACCGTGTGCACCCTGCTTGCTTGTAATAACGGGCACCGTGTGCACCCTGCTTGCTTGTAATAACGGGCACCGTGTGCACCCTGCTTGCTTGTAATAACGGGCACCGTGTGCACCCTGCTTGCTTGTAATAACGGGCACCGTGTGCACCCTGCTTGCTTGTAATAACGGGCACCGTGTGCACCCTGCTTGCTTGTAATAACGGGCACCGTGTGCACCCTGCTTGCTTGTAATAACGGGCACCGTGTGCACCCTGCTTGCTTGTAATAACGGGCACCGTGTGCACCCTGCTTGCTTGTAATAACGGGCACCGTGTGCACCCTGCTTGCTTGTAATAACGGGCACCGTGTGCACCCTGCTTGCTTGTAATAACGGGCACCGTGTGCACCCTGCTCGCTTGTAATAACGGGCACCGTGTGCAGCCCGCTCGCTTGTAATAACGGGCACCGTGTGCAGCCCGCTCGCTTATAATAACGGGCACCGTGTGCAGCCCGCTCACTTATAAATGGCATTTTGTGCACCTTTCTCGGCTATAACTGCCACTGTGTGCATCCTGCTTACTTATAACTGGTACTGCATATGCTTATAGCTGGCACGGTGTGCAACCTGCTCACTTATAACTGCCATTTTGTGCACCCTGCTCACTTATAACTGGCACTGCGTTTGCACTGCTTTGTTATAATTGGGACTCTATACACCCTGCTTACTTGTAACTGGTACTCTGTGCACTATGTATGCTTATAGCTGGCACAGTGTGATCCCTGATTGCTTATTGCTGATGCTCTGTTTTGCCCTCTAGCTTATATTTGGCACTGTGTGCAGCCTGCTGGCATTCTGTGCGCCCTGCTCACTTATGGTCTCTGCTTTCTCCTATAACTGGAATTCTGTTTACCTTGTTTGCTTATGACTGGCACTGTGTGCACCCTGCTCATAAACCTTGTACTATATGCACTCCGTATGCTTATAACTGGCACTCTGTGCCTCCTGCTTGCTTATAACTTGCTGTGTGTGCATCCTGCTTGCTTATAACTGACCCTGTGTGCAACCTGACCACTTATAATTGGCACTGTGTGCACCCTGCTTGCTAATAACTGGCACTGTGTGCACCCTGCTTGCTAAGAACTGGCACTGTGTGCACCCTGCTTGCTAATAACTGGCACTGTGTGCACCCTGCTTGCTAATAACTGGCACTGTGTGCACCCTGCTTGCTTATAACGGGCACTGTGTGCACCCTGCTGGCATTCTGTGCACTCTGCTCACTTCTAACTGGAACTTTGTTCTCTGCTTTCTCCTATAACTTGAATTCTGTTTACCTTGTTTGCTTATGACTGGCACTGTGTGCACCCTGCTCATAAACCTTGTACTATATGCACTCCGTATGCTTATAACTGGCGCTGTGTGCACCCTGCTTGCATATAAGTGGCGCTGTGTGCATACTGCTTGCATATAACTGGCACTGTGTGCACCCTGCTTGCATATAACTGGCACTGTGTGTACCCTGCTTGCTAATAACTGGCATGTGCATACTTGCTATTAGCTGGCACTGTGCGCACACTGCTTGCTTATAACTGACACCCCATGCACGCTGTTCACTTATAACTGGTACCCTATGCACCCAGCTCACTTATAACTATCATCATATCCACAGTGCTCGTTTATATCTGCTGCAGTGGGCACTCTGCTTGCTAATAACTGGCACTGCGGTGTGGGGCAGCTGTGGGCTAACTAACAGAGCGGGCTCCATGCTGGATAATAACTTGCGGACAGTTTCAGCTGTGCCATTTGTCATGGACAGCGCTCTGCTCTCTGTGTCTCTGACACCTATTCCCTGACACAACCACCCCAGTGTCTCTTCACTGCATTTTATGGCCTGTGATTGGGCACCCCGGGGTCTGCTATAAATCCTATGTAATGAGTCGCCCTCCCGCCAGCCCCAGACCTCCATTATGTGTCCCTTGTACACCGCTGCCACTGCAGACAAACTTTGTCAGAGCTGCATTTGTCTCCCTTAACGAGATGGCCTCTTTAATCACGTCGTTTAGTTAAATGGCCTCATTAGTAGAGCTCTTCGGAAACCACGTTTCTAGCCGAGGCCTCAATAAAAGGCCGCAAAAAACCTATTGGTGGAATATGAGGATTGCAGCATTAATGGAGAGGCCACAAGCACTTCAGGGACCCTTATAGGGAGGCCATGCCATAACCTTCTGAACGTAACAATCTGGCCCATATAATGTCTGTTTATAGAGGTCGGCAAAATAACGGCATTTTCGACCGCCTTGCTCACCAGCTAGTAAAGGTTTGACAAGGAAAATGGTGATGGCAGAGAGCCATGTGAGGATGCTTGAATGTTGAAGGTTGTTGGAAAATAGTAAAAACTAGAAAATATGGTGGAAAGAAAAATGTCGCCTTGAGTAAAGTTCTACAATTCACTCTGTTGGAAAGACGACATTGTGACCAGTTTAGACCTGCATGCGGTTAATTTATGTGCACTGTGTAGACAAAAATCTTTGAACACCTGACCATCACACCTATATCTACTTGTTGGACATCCCATTCCAAAACCATGTCCTAATAATATGGAGTTGGCCCTCGATGGGCAATAATGTGGAGTTGGCCCTCGATGGGCAACAATGTGGAGTTGGCCCTCGATGGGCAACAATGTGGAGTTGGCCCTCGATGGGCAACAATGTGGAGTTGGCCCTCGATGGGCAACAATGTGGAGTTGGCCCTCGATGGGCAACAATGTGGAGTTGGCCCTCGATGGGCAACAATGTGGAGTTGGCCCTCGATGGGCAACAATGTGGAGTTGGCCCTCGATGGGCAACAATGTGGAGTTGGCCCTGGGTGGGCCATCAATACGGAGTTGGCCCTGGGTGGGCCATCAATACGGAGTTGGCCCTGGGTGGGCCATCAATACGGAGTTGGCCCTGGGTGGGCCATCAATACGGAGTTGGCCCTGGGTGGGCCATCAATACGGAGTTGGCCCTGGGTGGGCCATCAATACGGAGTTGGCCCTGGGTGGGCCATCAATACGGAGTTGGCCCTGGGTGGGCCATCAATATGGTTTGGGCCCCCACGGTCATTACATGGAGTTGCCCCCCCCCCCATGGCCTCGATGGCCATTAATATGGTGCTAACCCCATATAGTCATTAATATGGCGTTGGCCCTCCCATGGCTTTAATGTGGCATTGCCCCCCTCCCATGGCCATTAATGTGGCTTTGCCCTCCCATGGCCATTAATATGGAGTTGGGGCCCCCCCCCCTCCCATGGCCATTAATATGGCGTTGTCCCCCCCCCCTCCCATGGCCATTAATATGGCGTTGCCCCCCCCCCCCTCCCATGGCCATTAATATGGCGTTGGCATGTATGCCCAGACATCAATAGAAACTGATAGTTGTTCTAATCTCTCTCCCCTCTAACCAAAACAAAAAAAAAATGTTTTGCCATTAGTTATACTGTACATGGATCTACTGCAGGGGTCTCCAATTTGTAGCCCAGAGACCAGATGCAGCCATTTGCTTGTTTTTATCTGGCTCTTGGGGCGCTATTTCATCCACTGACACCAATGATGGGGCACAATTTCTCCCACTACCACCAATGATGGGGCACAAATCCTCCCACTACCACCAAAGATGGGGCATTGTTTTTTCCCACTGACGTTGGGACCTTTTCTACTCCCATGGGGCACAGTCTGACCCTCCTAAAGTCTGAAAAACAGTAATCTGACCCTTTGTTTAGAGAGTTTGGAGATCCTGATCCACTGTATAGATGACATGAACCATGTAAACTAGAAAAATATTCAGTTCTATTTTTATATAAGTAAATTGATACATTGTTTTATTTTTTTTCCTCAGTCTGTATATAAACATGCCACAAAGATTCAGTTATTTCTTTGTTCTTTTTGTATCTTTATTGTTTTTGGGGATATGAAATGCGAAGACAAATATTCTCTTGGATTTTCTTTTCTGATATTTCATTTTATAACTTTCTCACTCTTCTGGGAAGGATTTTGGAGTGCTTTGGAATTTGTGTCCAATCCTGAGGTCACACAGGGGGAGGTTTATTAAAACTGAATCTGGTGAGCTGTCCATACTAACCAATCAGCCTCTAACTTTAGCTTGTTCCATCAAGCTTTGACCATAAAACTTGGAAGATGATTAGTTATTATGCACAGCTGCACCGGATCCTGTGTGCTCCAGCTTTAGTAAATCTACCCCAGTGTCAGTGATCACTTTTCAGAGGGTGGTAAATATGCATCTTCCAGACGCTTAGGAGGCAAGGTCCCCCTGCTCAAGAAAGCACATGTACAGGCCGGTCTGAAGTTTGCTAATGAACATCTGAATGATTCAGAGGAGAACTGGGTGAAAGTGTTGTGATCAGATGAGACCAAAATCAAGCTTTTTGGCATCAACTCAACTCGCAGTGTTTGGAGGAGGCGGATGAATGCTCCCTATGACCCCAAGAAAACCATCTCCAACGTCAAACATGGAGGTGGAAACCTTATGCTTTGGGGTGTTTTTCTGCTAAGGGGACAGGACAACTTCACCGCGTCAAAGGCACAATAGACTGGGCCATTTACCGTCAAATCTTGGGTGAGAACCTCCTTCTCCCAGTCAGGGCATTGAAGATGGGTCGTGGGTGGGTACTCCAGCATGACAATGACCCAAAAACACACGGCCAAGGCAACAAAGGAGTGGCTCAAGGAGAAGCACATTAAGGTCCTGGAGTGGCCTAGCCAGTCTCCAGACCTTAATCCCATAGAAAATATGTGGAGAGAGCTGTAGGTTCGAGTTACCAAGCGTCAGCCTCCAAACCTTAATGACTTGGAGAGGATCTGCAAAGAGGACAAAATCCCTCCTGAGATGTGTGCAAACCTGGTGGCCAACTACAAGAAACGTCTGACCTCTGTAAATGCCAACAAGGGTTTTGCCACCAAGTACTAAGTCATGCTTTGTGAAGGGGTCAAATACTTATTTCACTCATTAAAATGTGTATATATATATATATATATATATATATATATATATATATATATATATATATATATATATATATATATATATATATATATATATATATATATATATATATATATATATATATATATATATATATTATATAACTTTTTTGAAATGTGTTTTTCTGGATATTTTTTGTTGTTCTATCTCTCACTGTTAAAATAAACCGACCAATAAAACTTAAAAGCTGATCATTTCTTTGTCAGTGGGGCAAACATACAAAATCAACAGGGGATCAAATACTTTTTTCCCTCACAGTATGTTTGTTATTTTTATTTATTTATTTCTTTTTTTAACAAATATATTTTTTGTTTTTTACATTTTTGAACCGCCCTGTTGGGGTTTAGTGAAATATCAAGCATCTAAACAGACACCCAACGTCTCACTTTTGAGACTGAGAAAGAGATTGAGGACACCGATTCCTTGAATCCCTTCTCAGCAACCTCAGCTGCAGTGAATGAACAGGTAGTGGAGGTACAGAGGCTCCCTGTTCACAAACTGAAGGAGGGAGGGGCCCACAGGGGGATCGTTTCCAGTAATGGCGCCCACTCCTGCTGCTCTGGGCCCCTTCTGTTGAACTTACGTGGCCTGGGCCCTGTACAGGAGGGCAGGTGCTACCCCCTTATCAGCGGTCCTGCCCAAAGGTGTTGGATTTGGAACTTTTCTTGAAGTGTTTTTTTTTTTTAATGTTTTTTAATGTTATTTATGTAAATATGACGTTGACAGGCTTTGTAGAATTGGAGGAAAAGCAAGCGATAGCAGCGAGCGTCATGGAAAACGACTATTTTGCAGATCGTTTTCAGCTAAGCCCCCGAGACTTTGAACGCCTTGACCGCGGCTCTTGTATATGGGCCCCGCAGAGCCCGGCGCAGCTTTGATTATTTGCAGGGATTTGTAGAAGGGGGGAAACGTGTCCTTTTGAGATTCTTTTTGTTTGCCGTGAGCGGCGGCTTGAATGAGCGGTGGCATGTGAAGGGTTGTGTCGCTGAATGACTTGCCAACCCGAGAATCTCCTCTTAATTCTTCTGAAGTGTGACGGGGAGGTGCCGAGCGCCCGGCGCCCATTGTGGCTCCTCATTTACAGCAGGGTCGGGGTCATACCACTCGTAAAAAAAAATACACAAGAGGACGGCTTTACAACATCCCATCCACAATACCAGCGAAGTGTGTGCCAGCCGGCCTCTCTACATCACTGTCAGTGTTCTTGTCAAACGCCCAACTTTTTATAGACAGACGTTTACATTTGAACACTTTTTATAGACAGCAAGTCACTTTACAAGTCTGAGTACATTTGATAAGTCACAAAATATAACGGAATCATTTTTTTTTTAAAAAGCTCCACCTTTTATTATTTAAAAAGCCATCATTGAGCTCCTGTTGGTGACTTTCCCTAGGCTGAGATGATGTCATCCGTCTGCTGCAGGTAGAAGGAAGCATTTCCTCAGTCTCCCCTTCCCAGCGATCAGACTGCAACATTGTATCTTTGTAGAAGGAGGAAGCATTTCCTCAGTCTCCTCTCCAGAGATCAGATTGTAACCTAGTAGAAGGAGGAGGAAGCCTTTCCTCAGTCTCCCCTCCCCCAGTGATCAGTCTGTACATTGTAACTTTGTAGAAGGAAGAAGAAGCATTTCCTCAGTCTCCTCTCCACCAGAGGTCAGATTGTAACTTAGTAGAAGGAGGAAGAATTTTCTCAATCACCTCTTCCCAGAGATCAGACTGAAACATTGTAACTTTGTAGACGGAAGAGGAAGCATTTCCTCAGTCTCCCCTCCTCCAGAGATCAGACTGTACATTGTAACTTTGTTAGAAGGAAGAGGAAGCATTTCCTCAGTCTCCCCTCCCCCAGTAATCACATTGTACATTGTAACTTTGTAGAAGGTGGAGGAAGCATTTTTTCATTCTCCTCTCCCCCAGAGATCAGATTGTAACTTTGTAGAAGGAGGAGGAAGCCTTTTCTCAGTCTTCCCTCCCCCAGTGATCAGTCTGTACATTGTAACTTTGTAGAAGAAGGAGGAAGCATTTCCCCAGTCTCCCCTTCCCCAGTGATCAGACTGTACATTGTAACTTTGTAGATGGAAGAAGAAGCATTTCCTTGGTCTCCTCTCCACCAGTGGTTAGACTGTACATTGTAACTTTGTAGAAGATAGAAGAAGCATTTCCTCAGTCTCCTCTCCTCTAGAGATCAGACTGTACATTGTAACTTTGTAGAAGATAGAAGAAGCATTTCCTCAGTCTCCTCTCCCCTAGAGATCAGACTGTACATTGTATCTTTGTCGAAGAAGGAGGAAGCATTTCCTCAGTTTCCCCTCCCCCAGTGATCAGACTGTACATTGTAACTTTGTAGACGGAAGAAGCATTTCCTCAGTCTCCTCTCCCCCAGTGATCAGTTTGTACATTGTAACTTTGTAGACGGAAGAAGAAGCATTTCCTCAGTCTCCCCTCCCCCAGTGATCAGTCTGTACATTGTAACTTTGTAGCAGATCAGAAGGTGAGGGGCAGCAGGGGCTGATCTGTGTCAGACTTTTGTGAACATGAGCCGCACGGGTCCCAGGTTGTACATGATTGTGTTATCTCTGATCTTAGTCCAGGGATTAGGCGGTGACCCTGGATGATGCCTGAACAAATATGGCACCGTCCTGGCAAAAAAAAAAATCAGATGAAGGCATTGTCAACGGAAGTCCTATGACAGTTGTGGAAAGTAATAAAATCCTGAAAATGTTGCACTGATACGTTACTAAGCATGCATAACTTTGAATGGCTCCTTCAGTAGAATAGCTGATTTAGTGCCGCACTTTGTACATCGATTGCTGATCTTTCTTTCTGTTTTTTTTTTTGCAGCACATCGGTCCCTCCCCTCTGGCCAGGAAGCGGCTTCTTCAAGAAAAATGGTGCGCTACTCCAGGGTAAGTCTCCATCGATGCCATTACTTGTCCTTCTACTTCTGTCCCCTCAGGCCTCGGGGGGAGCCTGCACCTCTGATAATGGCGGACCCCTCTGTGAGCGCCGTGCCCTCAAAACCGAATGTCGTGTGCTGGACGGATCTCATCTTATAGATTATAGAGAGTGCCAAGTGTGGCTGCCTGACATCAAAGGGCCACATGGAATATTCAGGAAATGTAATGCTATAGAAAACTGTCAGAGACTGAAAATTCTATAGGAATCATTGGAGACTGGGGACATGCTATATGAGTTGGTGGAGACTGGGGACATGCTGTAGAAGTTATTGGAGACTTGGGAAATGCTATATGAATTGGAGACTTGGGACATACTATAGGGATTATTAAAGACTTGGGACATGCTACAGGAATCACCGGAGACTGGGGACATGTTATGGGTGTCATCGAAGACTGGGGACATGCTGTGGGAGTTATTGGAGACTGAGGACATGCCATAAGAGTCATTGTAAACTGGGGACGTGCTAAGTCATTGGAGTCTGGGGACATGGTAGAAGAATTGGAGATTGGGGACGTGCTATAGGAGTTGGAGACTGGGGACGTGCTATAGGAGTTGGAGACTGGGGACGTGCTATAGGAGTTGGAGACTGGGGACGTGCTGTAGGAGTTGTGGGAGACTGGGGACATGTTGTAGGAGTTGTTTGGAGACTGGGGACGTGCTGTAGGAGTTGTTGGAGACTGGGGACGTGCTGTAGGAGTTGTTGGAGACTGGGGACGTGCTGTAGGAGTTGTTGGAGACTGGGGACGTGCTGTAGGAGTTGTTGGAGACTGGGAACATGCTGTAGGAGTTGTTTGGAGACTGGGGACGTGCTGTAGGAGTTGTTGGAGACTGGGGACATGCTGTAGGAGTTGTTGGAGACTGGGGAAGTGCTGTAGGAGTTGTTGGAGACTGGGGACGTGCTGTAGGAGTTGTTGGAGACTGGGGATGTGCTTTAGGAGTTGTTGGAGACTGGGGACATGCTGTAGGAGTTGTTGGAGACTGGGGACGTGCTGTAGGAGTTGTTGGAGACTGGGGACGTGCTGTAGGAGTTGTTGGAGACTGGGGACGTGCTGTAGGAGTTGTTGGAGACTGGGGACATGCCGTAGGAGTTGTTGGAGACTGGGGATGTGCCGTAGGAGTTGTTGGAGACTGGGGACGTGCCGTAGGAGTTGTTGGAGACTGGGGACGTGCCGTAGGAGTTGTTGGAGACTGGGGACGTGCCGTAGGAGTTGTTGGAGACTGGGGACATGTTGTAGGAGTTGTTGGAGACTGGGGACATGCTGTGGGAGTTGTTGGAGACTGGGGACATGCTATAGAAAACATACGCTGTAGAAATATTCCATGAGACTGTCGGAGATCACTGTGATTCTTGGGCAAAAGAGAAACACAACTTGCGGTCGGCAGAAGCTGTCTGCTATATGAAATGTTCTCGGGGTCTTATTGTTACATTGTTATTATCTTTCTGTGCAGTATTATTATTATTATTATTTTTCGTTGACCTGATTGGATTTATATTCATCTATGTGCGGATGGAGGGGAGATCTGCCTCATTGATGCCCCCTGTGGTGTGTAAACTTAGGTGCTGAGAATTGTGTCGATCGTTGTGTGTGGAGAGATTAGGACGCTCGCTCTTTTCATGGTCATCCTCGGGGGCGGTCTGAGGTTTCTGATAGAAATGTTCCATTTGTGGTCGGTGAACCTTTTATTCTGCAATGTTTGACATCCACAGAGCCTAAAACACACATTCACAGGCAGGAAACTGGTCAGATTGAGGACAGAATTGTAATTATTAAACGCAGAATACCTGCGATCCGTCATTCATCCCACACTGGGTACAATGTTCAACCCCGTCCAGCGACAGCACCATTTAACCTGCCATAGACTTACACTGCATGCAGGTAGTGGGGCTGGATGCTGCTCCTGCGCTCCAACACTGTACTACGCCCACAAGGGCCCGACCTGTGCAAGGGGCCCAAGATGGACAACCCAAAAGGTGGCCGTAAACTGCTCGAAGTTCGGCTGATTCTTGCTGGTTTGGCAGGTATTTGAGCAGTGTATGGGCCCGCCAGCAACTTTCCATTCGGCAACAGTTGACTTTTGCAGAAGGAGCCTGTCCGAAAATTGCTGGCTGAACAGCGCCTACATCCTATGATTCCTGGGATCCGGAAGTTCCTGAGATCTGAGGATTCGCTTCTTGGATGCGCTGATTCCAGGGCCCCTTGGGTGCGCTGATTCCAGGGCCCCTTGGGTGCGCTGATTCCAGGGCCCCTTGGGTGCGCTGATTCCAGGGCCCCTTGGGTGCGCTGATTCCAGGGCCCCTTGGGTGCGCTGATTCCAGGGCCCCTTGGATGCGCTGATTCCAGGGCCCCTTGGGATGCGCTGATTCCAGGGCCCCTTGGGATCCCCATTGTATCTCCCCCATGGCTGGAGGAAATTTGCCGTTTATTACACAATTCAGCATCTTGTAATTTGCAGGGAGGGAAGGAAGTGGTGAAATCAGCTGTTGGCACAGTCATGGGAAATGATATAATTACTACAAGAAAGCACAGATCTTCCCTGTGCAGCTTTGTTACTATTAGTGATTAGATGAGTCACATGATCAGCGATTATTTGTGGAGTTTACTCCCGCCCGTAAAGTTGATTTCCAGCTTTCCTGTCACTTTAAATGGTTATTTTGAGCCAAGCTGTCCGAAATTAGCTATTTAAAGTGATAGGAAGGTTGGAATTCTAATTGAGGGCCATAAATTGCACAGGAATGTGCTGTGCGTTCCCATGCGATTCACATGCTATCTGGGTGCAGTGCAGAATGGGCCGAATTTGTGCCAGACCACAGCAAAAGTAGTGAAAGCAAAAAAAAAACCCCAAAAAAAACACCGCTATCAGCAGTGCCGGTAAAAGGTCATTCAATGCCCAGGGCAAAGATGGCAGATTGTGCCCTCCCTTCATTATGTGCGAGCTTATGAGGAGGAGGGGCGAGAGAGCACAACCTGCCCCTCCTCCCAGCTCTCTCCTCTTCCCTTTTGCAACTTCCAGCACTGGGCTGACAGAAGTAGTGATACCGCTGTCACTACTCCTGTCAGCCTTCTAGTAGACGGAACTTGCGGCGCCCCCATCCCTACAACACGCACTGCACCCAGGGCAGGCGTCCCTTCTGCCTACCCCTTGTCCCGACCCCAGCTATCAGATCGCATGATAGTTCTGTCCGATGTGATCCAGCGCAGGCATAGCACTGCGTTTGCAACTTGCATTTGGAGTGCCATTAAAGCGGTTGTATACCCGCGGGAGTCTTCTTCCCGGCAAGGTGCGGCAGCGGCTGCATGCAAAGTGAATATCTCCTAAACCATACAGTACAATTTAAAATAAGGGTAGACAACCACTTTTAAGTTAAAATTGACACCCGCTGCAGATTGCAACTGCAGTGCGTTTTTGGAACGCAGTGCGGGAACCGCGCACGGAACATGGGTTACCCTCAGCGTGTTCTGGTGTAAAGCCGGAAAGTTTCCCTACCATATTGGACACCGTTGAGGCTGAATTCACACATATGCAGCCGCGGTTTCAATGCGGCAGTCCGGTGCGGTTCTGTTCACCGGTTGAGGTGCGAATTTTTATCTGAATTCGCACCGGAACCAGACCCAAAATCGCACAGGAACCCTTTATAAAACCGCTCCACGGACACCCCACACATCTGTGAACCGGCTCCACTGAAAGCCGGTCCGATTCACGTGTTATGTCAATGGGTTGCGGTTAGAAATGCATCCAATTCGCATGTGAACCGAGCCTGATGCAGAAGTATAGCAATCCTATATCAACAGTCACCTCCTTGTACCTATACATCCCATTGAAGTGAATGGACAGCCCTATACGCGACACGCAGAAACGCACGAAAATCGCTTACGCAAAATCACGGGGAATGTGAGTGCGAAGTGTAAAAGAGGCCCGAGGCACTGTTCACATCCAAGCGACTCTCCTGCGATGCTTTTTTTTGTGCGCTTTTTGGCGCAGCACCATTCGTTTGAATGAGCCTGCCTCCGCTCCAAAATGCGTCAAAGAAGTTCTAGTACAAAATTTGCGTGTTTGTCGCATGCTTTGTCCCAAGACGAGACGTGCGACTGCCCACCTGTGTTTGGGGTCAATGGCGTCACTAAGGGGGGCCAGAGGGGGCCCTGACCCCCCCCCCCAAAATTATGCTGTGCCCCACCACGTGCCCCCCAAAGGGTGCTGTTAAGAAATAATGGCACCGCAAGCACACTGCGTGTTTTTCTTACGTTTTCAGCAATGCGTGTTTCTACCAGCGTTTACACTAAACCCGACGTGAACCGGACCGAACAACCGTCTTCTCTTCCTAGTAACAAGCTTTCAATTGGCTGACATAAAAACCTTCCAACCTAGAAAACTGGCAACTTTGTTATTGATTGAAACATTGTATCTCCCGGAGATTTATTGTTTCCTTTTCTAAAATGTTTATAAACAGATCCTTCTTTATTATCCTCCTTTTTATTTTTTCATTCAATCGCTTATACATCGCAGGAATCACTAATCCACCGTTCACAACTGATCGCAGCCAGAATCCACGCGATTCCATGTCAAATCGCTGCAAAACGCGGGACGCGGTTGCAATGCCATTACTTGTTAATGGCACCCCAATTGCGCTACAATTTTGCCACGATTGTCGCGTGATAAATCTCGCTGCAACCGCAACGCGCCACACTTGCCGCTCAAAAGGGAACAGGATCTACTTTCCGGGCGACAGCGTTTCCGCGTGATTTACCGCCACGACAATTGCAGTTAAATCGCAGCATGATCGGGGTGCCATTAAGAAGCAATGGCATGGCAAATGCGTCCTGCAGCTATTTGAAATTGCGGGCGGAATTGCGGCGATTCAGAACGCGATCAGGTGTGAACGGAGCCTTAGCCTCCGCGCGATTTGACAGGTCACCACAAGTCGCACCTTATTGTCGGCAGTGGCACCGTTCAAATCGGTGCGACGCCGACTTTTGCGGTGCCACAGTACCTTGAAAAAGTAGTTCCTGCGCAACTTTTTGAGGATTTCAGGTGCGACTTGCGTAGAAATCTGTGCATGAAGCCGCACAAATGTCCTCCCAAGTCGCACTGATAAGCGGCTTTGAAATCGGATGATTTCTGATAAAGCGGCGTGATTTCAAAGCCGCATTCAATGTGAATGTGGGGTAAATGTAATTTTCGCTGTCGTAAAATGAAAGTGGTTGTAAACCTCAGACATGAAATATGAACAAAGCATATCCCTCTATAGTGTGTAGTTGTCTTAATCCAGAGCACTAAGTGTCATTTATCTCTGCTGCCTCCTTCCTCTGCTATCAGCCTGAGTCACTTCTGACAAATTTTCCTGACACCAAGAGATACATGGTGACAGGGGAGGGAGCTCCAGCACACAGCCTGTGATTGACAGCCTCAGCTCTGTCCCTGTGTGAAGGGGAGGGGGTGTCCCTTCCCTCCAATCAGCTCTCAGAGCTCTCCTCGCTGAGCTCTGCAGAGTGTAACTTCAGCTCTCCACCCCCTTTTTTTCTGAACTCTCAGACAAGCTGCATAAATTCTCGACTTTTGGATGTAGAGAAGAGAGCGCTGCAGATAAACAGGTACAACTTATGTAGGAGGATTTGTTTCATCTCTGTGTATCACCTGAGGCCCGTCACTTCACTGGTTATATGGAAAGGGTTTACAGCCACTTTAAGGTTGAGGTTTTGAGAGTCTGTCGCCGTCTCGTTCGCCGTGCGCGGCGCCGCTTTTTCCGCCTCCCGGGAAACAATGGAGGCAGATGAAACGCCGGCTCGCTGCCGCTTTTTGTCCTCAGACTTGGGAAAAAGCTCTCCCCACCCACCTTCTAACCAAACAGGCTTAAAGTTTATTGGCGTAGTTTGGTTGCCGCGGCGACGGCGGGGTGTGCCTGCAAATGACGGGGCGATGACAGGCTGCTGTTTAAATGCTAGGTGTGTGTGTGCGAGTCATTATCTGCAACCCGATGCCACCGGCAGACAAAGGAAGCCGCTCCGCCATTGTCCGCCTGGTTAACCCTTCGCTGACTCCGGCGACGCACCGCGCAGTTTGACGTCGTAAATCAACTTTTTTTGCGTTTTTTTTTTTTAAACGGTGTCTTCATGCAATGTCACCATACACCGCACAGCGGCTATTACGGTTACCCCCCAACCGGAAGGATTTTGGATAATACACGAGGTCAAATATTCGAATCGCGAATTACAATCGCCTTTGATCTAATTAAAATCTATTTAAAAGAGAATTAAGATTTAATTCAATCGCTGCTTTTATACAATGTAACCAGTTTATATGACTCGGTCCAGTCCTGACCGGATTCTGATTGGACAGTTATAATGTGACCATCCTAGTTCTACCCTCCTGGCCACACACTTTCCAATCTGATTGTACAATCTCTGTTCAGTTTTGCTTAGATTTTCCAAAACTTTATAATATCTAAATCATTCACTTCATTTATATGCAGTTACGTTGTTGAACTACATAGTTATTAGTAGTAGTATCTTCTTTATGGCGCCCATACACACTTCAATAAAAAGATCAATTCATTTTCTGGTCTTTTTTCAATCTTCCTTACAATAACCTTTTTGTGGCCGCCATACACATTGCAATCTGATTGTACAGTCTCCAGCAACTATACTCACTTCGATGAAAGACCGTTGGAAGAGGTCGATCTGAAAATGAATCGATCTTTTATCGAAGTGTATATGATCACCATAAAGTAGATTGTACAATCAGACTGCGTGGTGTATGGTCGTCATAAAGGAGATTGTGGGGAAAATTGTAGGAAGAGGTCGATCGGAAAATTAATCAATTTTCCCCACAATCTCCTTTATGACGACCGTACACCATGCAGTCTGATTGTACAATCTCCTTTATGGTGACCATATACACTTCGATATAAGATCGATTTATATTCCTTTCGACCCTTTCCTATAGTACTAATCGGTCGGTAAATATCACATGCGGGTACAATCGTTTTTCCGGTCGACCTCTTCCTACAATTATCCTTACAATCTTCTTTATAACGACCATACACAATGCAGTCTTATTATACAATCTCCTTTAAGAGCCCTTTCACACCGGCCGCCCATAGCGTCGGCGGCAAAAATAAGCGGCGTTTTACCGTCGGATTAGCGGCGCATTTCGGCCGCTAGCGGGGCGCTTTTACCCCCCCGCGCTAGCGGCCGAGAAAGGGTTAAAACCGCCCGCAATGCGCCGCAATAGCGGCGTTTTGCCGGCGGTATCCCAGCGCTGCCCATTGCTTTCAATTGCTTTCGATGTAAACACATCGCTCCTTCACCGCTCCAAAGAAGCTGCTGGCAGGACTTTTTTTCCCGTCCTGCCAGCGCAGCGCTCCGGTGTGAAAGCCCTCGGGGCTTTCACACTGGAGACAATGCTGCAGCTGTTTGAGGGCGGATTGCAGGCACTATTTTTAACGCTATAGCGCCTGCAAAACGCCCTCGGTGTGAAAGGGGTCTTACGGTGACCATACACACTTTGATAAAAGATCAATTCATTTTCCTTTCTTCCTTTTCCTATAGTAATAATCGATCGGTAGTCAATAACCCATCTGATTTGATAGGACACACATGGGGAAATGGATTCTGATCGATAGTTGGAAGATAACGATGGCACAATCTGATCGTAAGATATAATCTCCTTTCACGGTGACCATACACTCTTCGATAAAAGATCGATTTCATTTTCCTTCCGATCTCTTCCTATAGTGGTAATGGATCGGTAGTCAACAACCCATCTGACTGATATAACACATGTGTTGAAGTGGATTCCGATCGATGGTTGCAAAATACCGATTTTACCTTACGATCGTAAATTTATTTATCACATAATTGTTTCCATTATGTAATCTCATAATCTGGTCTATAAAAAAAAGTCACTTTATACAAGAAAATAGAGGCAACACAATTTTTCGTTTTCTGCCCTGGCCAGTTAGCACAGTTTGAATCTGATCTAAAACGATCGGAAAGAGAAGTTATGGCTATTCGAATGTTTTGTGTATTTGATTGTTTTGATTGAACTGCGTTTTGATCGGATAATAAAATTGTAGCATGTATGGGCAACTTTAAATCCACCATCAAAAAAGCCTGGTGAGACGTGTCAAGGTTTTGTCGGGCAGATTGTAATCGGCTTTTTTGTGGCGTTGGCTCAGTAAAGGCTTCTTTCCGGCAACTCAAACATGCATCTCATTTTTGTTCAAGTATTGCTCTCTTCAAAAACAACCGCGCCGCCTTTTTTTCCAGAGCAGCCTGTATTTCTCCTGAGGGTTACCTGTGGGGTTTTTTCTTTGTATCCCGAATAATTCTTCTGGCATTTGTGGCTGCAGCCTTTCTTGGTCTACCAGACCTTGGCTTAGTATCAAGAGATCTCCAAATTTTCCCCTTATTAAAAAGTGATTGGACAGTACTGACTGGCGTATTCAAGGCTTTAGATGTCTTTTTTATATCCTAATCCATCTTTATAAAGTTCCATTACCTTGTTACGCAGGTCTTTTGACAGTTCCATTACCTTGTTACGCAGGTCTTTTGGCAGTTCCATTACCTTGTTATGCAGGTCTTTTGGCAGTTCCATTACCTTGTTATGCAGGTCTTTTGGCAGTTCCATTACCTTGTTACGCAGGTCTTTTGACAGTTCCATTACCTTGTTACGCAGGTCTTTTGACAGTTAGTTCCATTACCTTGTTACAGTTAAACAGTTAAAGTAGAAGCCCATCCTAACACTAAAATCCCTGCGTCTACAGATATCCACACTCTAACACTAACCTATCTAGCCCTGTAAAGGAGAAATCGCTGTACATACCTTTTTTTTTCTGCAGCCGCTCCGACTCGATCCCACGCTGAGCTGTCAGCCGTGACTTCGCTGTGTGGGCGGGTGCAGAGGACACAGCCGACAATGGAACCCCCATAGTAACTCTATGGATGACGTCACTCCCCATTCATTTCACAGCCGTTGTCGGCTGTGTGCTCTGCAGAGCTTTTGCCGCTGGAGATCGGGTCAGGTCGGCATTCAGAAAAGTTATGTATGCTGATTTCTTCTTTACAGGGCTAGATAGGTTAGTCTTAGAATGTGAATGTCTGTAGATGGCGGGATTTTGGTTTTAGGGTTGACTTGCACTTTTAAAGTTCCATTACCTTGTTACCTTAATTTCCCACATCTGTGGCTGTTTAAATCACAATTCGTGTCTGTGTATAAATAGTCAATGAGTTTGTTAGCTCTCACATGGATCCACTGAGCAGGCTAGATACTGAGCCATGGGGAACAGAAAAGAACTTTCAAAAGACCTGCGTAACAAGGTAAAGTTGGTAAAGGATATAAAAAGATATCTAAAGCCTTAAATATGCCAGTCAGTATTGTTCAATCACTTATAAAATACCAAGCCAAAGTCAGGTAGACCCAGAAAGATTGCAGTCATTTCCTTGCATTTCGTTATTTTAGACCCAGTGGGTCTTTGTGCTTCACTCTGTAAAGCAGGCAGGTCATAGCTGGTGGGAGGGGCTGGCAGGGTGCTGTACATAGCACCCGGCCTCAGTACTCCACCCAAGAGCTCCCAGTCCTGATGCGACCAGTGGGCTGGCACTTGGGAGGAGTTATGCTAATATCCCAATTTCCCCCAATTAGTGGGTCTCCGTCTGGAGGAGTAGGTGTTGCTAGGCAGACTGCATGTGCATACAGATTGCACATGTGACGCTGAGCCTCCAAGTTTTAAAGAACTGAAATGGGCGGGCCTGGGATTGTCAGGCTGGGGAGGAAAGAGTTAAGTGACGCCGGATGTCCTCCAGCCAGGAAATGAGGCGGGGCTCTATGTGACTTGCTGCAGCGTCTAATGCACGTTGTGAGAAGCTCACAGTGTGCAGTGAAATCAGAGGAAGCCATTTCGGTCCAGGAGAGGAGCCGGTACAACTGTGCAAGACTGAAGGAAAGACCCAGAGGGGAAGGCGGGAGGTCGGCTCAGGGGAGAGCCCTTCCTCTCTAAGCTGCAATTCTTTAGCATTTGCAATTCCTTGTAGCGAAATCCAAATAAAAAAAAAAAAAAGGCCAACGAGCCTCTAATCAGTGGGGCTAATTAAATAAGCCGCCCGCCGCGTTCCGTACTCTGGCAGAATCGGGAAGTCCCCGGGATTCCTGGCTCTGCCGCTGCTTCCCATTGAGCCGGGGTCAGGATATCGCAGAAGCCACTTGTGTTGTGGCGTGGGGCGGGGGGGGGGGGGTGGGGGCTGTGTGCGCCTGGCGGTGGGGGGAATTGTTCCTGTTTGTTTAAAGAAGAGAGAGAAAGGGGGAAAAAAAAGGTCAGCGGCGAGCCGCGCCGCCCGTGCCGTGCCAGGGAATTGCAAACTCTATTTTCTGCGTCCTGAAAGATTTGAACCGCGGCCAAACTTCCTCGCCAGCGATCGCTCAGAATAAACGTCCCCGCTTGTGTTTTTAATTTACTTATTTAAAAGTAATGATCTCACAGCTGTTAACTAGACAGTATTACCCCGAATCAAATCCATTCAGCATCATCATCTCCGCGCCGACAAGCGTACGATAAAAAGGGCGGCGGGAGAGAAGGACGCCATGGTATGAGAGGTGTATGAGGAGGGGGGGGGGGGGGCATGACTAAAGCCGATCATTGGACAGGTAGGCATCATCTGACCTGCAACCAATCAGTGGTGTTGGTGTTTTGTCATGAACTTGTTTGCCTGGGTTTGCAGAGCGTGTATGGTTAACCGAATGGAGGAAAGCAGTATGAGCGCACGGCTATCGCATGGAGCCAATAAGAATTGGAAAAGGTTTCCTTAAAACCATTTAGTAACTTTACTCTTCTGTATGATACATTCCTGACATGTTGCAATATACAGGAACAGTCCACCTTCTATAGAAAATTCTAGAAAATTACTTAGAACCCCCAAACATTTTTATATATATAATAAAAAAAATATATAAAAAAAAACTGTCTCTGCTAAAAAAAAAAAAAAAAAAAAAAATATATATATATATATATTTTTTTTTAAGCAGAGATATTGTTTTATTGATAGATAGAGATACATATATATCTATCAGAGACATTTGTTTACAAGTAAAAAATCTGTATTTTTTTTACTTTTTGCTAGAAAATTATATATATATATATATATATATATATGTGTATGTATTTATAATTTTTTATTTTTACTTTTTTAATCAGAGACCCAAGAGAATAAAATGGCGATTGTTGCAATTTTTTATGTCATGCGGTTTTGCATACGCAATCTTTGGGGGAAAGATACACTTTAACGAGTAAAAAAAAACAAAAAAAAAAAAAAAAAACCCTCCATATATGCCCCAATTTTTTTGTGTAATTTAAAAGATGAAAAAAAAATTAAATAAAAAAAAGATGTTACTCCGAGTAAATAGATACCTAACTTGTCACGCTTTAAAATTGCGCACGCTCATAGAATGGCAACAAACTACGGTACTTAAAAATCTCCATAGGTGACGCTTTAAACGCCTTTACAGGTTACCTGTTTAGAGTTATTATTATTCTTATTCTTATTTAGAGAATTATTGCTCTCGCTCTGGTGTTCGTGGCGATACCTCACATGTGTGGTGCGAACACCGTTTACGTATGCGCTCGCTTCTGTGTGTGAGCACGGAGAGATAGGGGCGATTTAAAAAAAAAAAAAAAAAAAAAAATTATTTATTTTACTTTTTATTTTTACGCTGTCCCTTTTATTTTTTTACTTTTTTGATCACTTACATTCCTAATACAAGGAATCTAAACATACCCTGTAATAGAAACATGACTGCTCACCAGTGCACAAAGCAAGGTCCATAAAGACACGGACGAGTGAGTTTGGGGTGGAGGAACTTGACGGGCCTGCACAGAGTCCTGACCTCAACCCGATAGAACACCTTTGGGATGAATTAGAGTGGAGACTGCGGGCCAGGCCTTCTCATCCAACATCTCTTGCCTGACCTCACAAATGCGCTTCTGGAAGAATGGTCAAACATTCTCAAAGGAACAACTCCTAAACCTTATGGACGGCCTTCCCAGAAGAGTTGAAGCTGTTATAGCTGTAAAGGGTGGGCCAACTCAATATTGAACCCTACGGACTAAGACTGGGATACCATTAAAGTTCATGTGTGTGTAAAGGCAGGCGTACCAATACTTTTGGTAATATAGTGTATGTTCTCTTCAGCGTATTTATTATTGAGCAATTTATGGCACCACTGCACTTTATTATTGCGCATATATATATATAAAACACACACACAGTATCTCACAAAAGTGAGTACACCCCTCACATTTTTGTAAATATTTTATTCTATCTTTTCATGTGACAACACTGAAGAAATGACACTTGTCTACAATGTAAAGTAGTGAGTGTACAGCTTGTATAACAGTGTAAATTTGCTGTCCCCTCAAAATAACTCAACACACAGCCATTCATGTCTAAACCGCTGGTAACAAAAGTGAGTACACCCCTAAGTGAAAATGTCCAAATTGGGCCCAATTAGCCATTTTCATCCCCGGTGTCATGTGACTCGTTAGTGTTACAAGGTCTCAGGTGTGAATGGGGAGCAGGTGTGTTAAATTTGGTGTTATCGCTCTCACTCTCTCATACTGGTCACTGGAAGTTCAACATGGCACCTCGTGGCAAAGAACTCTCTGAGGATCTAAAATAAAATAATGGTTTCTCTACATAAAGATGGCCTAGGCTATAAGAAGATTGCCAAGACTCTGAAACTGAGCTGCAGCACGGTGGCCAAGACCATACAGCGGTTTAACAGGACAGGTTCCACTCAGAACAGGCCTCGCCATGGTCCACCAAAGAAGTTGAGTTCACGTGCTCAGCGTGATAAACTTATTTGGTTCAGATGGTGACAAGCGTGTGTGGTGGCAACCAGGTGAGGAGTACAAAGATAAGTGTGTCTTGCCTACAGTCAAGCATGGTGGTGGGAGTGTTCATGATCTGGGGCTGCATGAGTGCTGCCGGCACTGGGGAGCTACAGATCATTGAGGGAACCATGAATGCCAACATGTACTGTGATATACTGAAGCAGAGCATGATCCCCTCCCTTCAGAGACTGGGCCGCAGGGCAGTATTCCAACATGATAACGACCCCAAACACACCTCCAAGACCACCACTGCCTTGCTAAAGAAGCTGAGGGTAAAGGTGATGGACTGGCCAAGCATGTCTCCAGACCTAAACCCTATTGAGCATCTGTGGGGCATCTTCAAATAGAAGGTGGAGGAGCGCAAGGTCTCTAACATCCACCAGCTCTGTGATGTCATCATGGAGGAGTGGAAGAGGACTCCAGTGACAACCTGTGAAGCTCTGGTGACCTCCATGCCCAAGAGGGTTAAGGCAGTGCTGGAAAATAATGTTGGCCACACAAAATATTGACACTTTGGGCCCAATTTGGACATTTTCACTTAGGGGTGTACTGACTTTTGTTGCCAGTGGTTTAGACATTAATGGCTGTGTGTTGAGTTATTTTGAGGGGACAGCAAATTTACACTGTTATACAAGCTGTACACTCACTACTTTACATTGTAGACAAGTGTCATTTCTTCAGTGTTGTCACATGAAAAGATAGAATAAAAGATTTACAAAAATGTGAGGGGTGTACTTACTTTTGTGAGATACTGTGTAGCATTTTAAGGTAATTTTTGGAGCTTTTTTTTTTTTTTTTCCCCAGACATCGTTAGGTTGGAGTTTTGTTATTCCTACCAATGGAAAGCGTGCAAGAAATCAACCGAAAGGTGCGTTTTGCGCATTTCCAGGCATTATTCAAACACGCCAAACTATAGGGGTCAGAATTGTGCAATTCCCCCTTAAAGAATGTTGACTTCCTTTCTTGAGCTTCAAGCGACGCTGAGGTGTGACGGCGCTCCATCGGACGGCAAACTTGAAAGCTCTTTGGGAAAACGCAATTCAAAAGACCGCGATCCGGGTCACCTTTCGCCGTACCTTGCCTGTGGATCGGCCTCCTCAAAGGAGACGTAATCTCTGAGATTAACAGACATTAAACGCCGATTGGCACCCATCCTCCGCTGACGCACGCCCTACACATCAGGTTTTCTTTTTTGGCTGAAGACCTCAAAGTTGGTAAAAAAAAAAAAAAAAAAGTTTGTTGTCAGACAGGAAAGTCGGCGAGTGGCGCAGGCGCGGTCATGTGAGCGGAGCGCGGTGACCTGCTTTGTGTTGAAGAATTCAAACATTCCCAGATGTCGGTTCTCATGCCTGGACATGCTGGAGGACAGACTGGTTTTCTTGTCAGACACCCCCCCCCCCTCCCCCACCCTGGGCCTCTTATGAAAGGTGTCTTATGTAAAACTTATACGCCCGTTCCGTGTGCCCGTCTGTGGCTGTTGGCATCTTTCAGTACAGATTTCAGCAAACTCCATGCAGATCTGGATTCACTTTTCACCTGCATGCATGCAGTAACGCATTCCTATCGCAGGCAGTATTCAAAGCTTCATCTGCTTTTATTTTGCCTTCCCTGGTTTAGCTTTCGTTACATTCCCTAAGAGGCAGTGATGTCATCACTGGGTCTCTGTGCTTCTCTATGAAATGCAGGCAGATCATGGCTAGTGGGAGGGGTCAGCAGGGTGCTGTATATAGTGCTCAGAAACATCACAGCAACATGCCTCAGTACTTCTCACAAGAGCCCTCAGTGCTGATCCAAGCAGTGGGCTGGCCCTTGGGAGGAGTTATGCAAATATGACTATGCCTTGAGCCCTCAGTCCTGATGCAAGCAGTGGGCTGGCCCATGGGAGGAGTTATGCAAATATTACAATGCCTTGTGCCCTCAGTCCTGATGCAAGCAGTGGGCTGGCCCATGGGAGGGGTTATGCAAATCTTACAATGCCTTGCGCCCTCAGTGCTGATCCAAGCAGTGGGCTGGCCCTTGGGAGGAGTTATGCAAATATGACTATGCCTTGAGCCCTCAGTCCTGATGCAAGCAAAGGGCTGGCCCATGGGAGGAGTTATGCAAATCTTTCAATGCCTTGTGCCCTCAGTGCTGATGCAAGCAGTGGGCTGGCCTTTGGGAGGAGTTATGGAATTCTTACAATGCCTTGAGCCCTCAGTGCTGATGCAAGCAGTGGGCTGGCCGTTGGGAGGAGTTATGCAAATATTACAATGCCTTGAGCCCTCAGTGCTGATGCCAACAGTGGGTGGGCTTTTGGGAGGAGTTATGCAATTATAATACCTTGATGGGTGTCAGTCTGGAGGAGTGGGTGTTCCTAGGCAGGGACATTTGCATACAGGTTGTATGTGTGATGCTGAGCCTCCATGTTCGAAAGAACTGAAATCCAATGAAAGGGGGGGGGGGGGGGCACGGACAGTCAAGTTGGGGAGGAAAGGGATAAATGATGCTGGATGTCCTCCAGCCAGAAACTGAGGCGGCGTGCTCCTTTTGGGAAGAGCTATGCAAATACCAGAATGCCTTGATGGGTGGCTGTCAGTCTGGAGGAGTGGGTGTTCCTAGGCAGGGAGCATTTGCATACAGATTGCACGTATGATGCTGAGCCTCCGTGTTTGAAAGAATCCAATGAAAGGGGAGAGCCTGGACTGTCAGGTCTGGGAGGAAAGAGTTAAGTGATGCTGCATGTCCTCTAGCCAGAAAATGAGGTGGCGTGTATCTGACTTGCTCCTCGTGGGAGGAGTTATGCAAATATCATGCCTTTTTAATGGGTGGGTGTCAGTCTGGAGGAGTGGGCGTTCCTAGGCAGGATCATTTGCCATAAGATCGCCCTAGATAACACCCACATGTGATGTTGAGCCTCCATGATTGAAAGAGCTGAAATCCAATGAATAAAAGGGGCAGGACAGGGACAGTAAAGCTGGGGAGGAAAGGGCTAGATGATGTCCTGACTGTTCCTGGTCCGCCCTTTTCATTCATTGGATTTCAGTTGTTTCAATCACAGTGGCTCAGCATCACATGTGGGCGGTCTGTATGCAGATTCCCTTTGTGTAGGACCGCCCACTTCTCCAGATTGACATCCACCCATCAAGGGG
>JBBHAA010003897.1:0-36259 GCA_037953035.1 Aquarana catesbeiana
CCCACAACCCCCCCATGTGACAATTCACAGGCCTGGTGATTGGAGCACTGCATCATGGGAGGAGAGGGTCACATGCCCCCCATACATGGAAGTACCGGGTATTACTGAGGGCTGAAGAGGGGAAGGGAAGGCAGTGACAGGTTCTGATTGCACAATGGAGGCGTTCTGTACTCTGAGCGCTACGAGGAAATGATTGCAGACACATGAAGAGATTATTGTTTGTTGATGTCGCCATCCCTCCAACCTTTCCACACTCACCAAAAATACAAATACTTTATTCATTAGCAGAGGGAGATGGGGGGGGGGGATGGGGTAAGTTCATGTTCTATAGAGGGGTCCATATACAGTGAGGGGGAAAAAAGTATCTGATCAGCTGCTGATTTTGTGACAAAGAAACGATCGGTCTATAATTTTATTGGTCGGTTTATTATAACAGTGAGAGAATAACAACAAAAATATCCAGAAAAACACATTTAAAAAAAGTTATAAATAAAGTTATAATTGATTTGTATTTTAATGAGTAAAATAAGTATTTGACCCCTTAGTACTTGGTGGCAAAACCCTTGTTGGTGATCACAGAGGTCAGACGTTTCTTGGAGTTGGCCTCCAGGTTTGCACACATCTCAGGAGGGATTTTGTCCTCTTTGCAGATCCTCTCAGCTCCCTCCACATATTTTCTATGGGATTAAGGTCAGGAGACTTTAATGTGCTTCTTCTTGAGCCACTCCTTTGTTGCCTTGGTTGTGTGTTTTGGGTCATTGTCATGCTGGAAGACCCATCCATGACCCATCTTCCATGCCCTGGTTGAGGGAAGAAGGTTCTTATCCAAGATTTGATGGTACATGGCCCGTCCATCGTCCCTTTGATGCGGTGAAGTTGTCCTGTCCTCTTAGCAGAAAAAGCATAATGTTTCCACCTCCATGTATGACGGTGGGGGATGGTGTTCTTGGGGTCATAGGACCTCCATGTATGACGGTGGGGGATGGTGTTCTTGGGGTCATGGGACCTTCATGTATGACGGTGGGGGATGGTGTTCTTGGGGTCATAGGACCTCCATGTATGACGGTGGGGGATGGTGTTCTTGGGGTCATGGGACCTTCATGTATGACGGTGGGGGATGGTGTTCTTGGGGTCATAGGACCTCCATGTATGGCGGTGGTTGATGGTGTTCTTGGGGTCACAGGCAGCATTCCTCCTCCTCCAAACACGGTGAGTTGAGTTGATGCCAAAGATCTCGATTTTGGTCTCCTCTGACAACACTTTCCCCCAGTTCTCCTCTGAATCATTCGATGTTCATTAGTGATCTTCAGACGGACCTGTACATGTGATTTCCTGAGCAGGAGGACCTTGCGGGGGCTGCAGGATTTCAGTCCTTCACGGTGTAGTGTGTTACCGATTGTTTTCTTGGTGACTATGGTCCCAGCTGAGATCATTGACAAGATTCTCCCGTGTAGTTCTGGGCTGATTCCTCACCGTTCTCATCATCATTGAACCTCCACGAGGTGAGATCTCGTATGGAGCCCCAGACCGAGGGAGATCGATCGTTATTTTGTGTTTCTTCCATTTGTGAATAATCCCACCAACTGTTGTCACCCTCTCACCAAGCTGCTTGGCGATGGTCTTGTAGCCCATTCCAGCCTTGTGTAGATCTACAATCTTCTCCCCGACATCCTTGGACAGCTCTTTGGTCTTGGCCATGGTGGAGAGATTGCAATCTGATTACTTCTGTGGACAGGTGTCTTTTATACAGGTAACAAGCTGAGATTAGGAGCACTACCTTTTTAATAGAGAGTGCTCCTAATCTCAGCTCGTTACCTGTATAGAAGACACCTGGGAGCCAGAAATCTTGCTGACTGATGGGGATGAAATACTTATTTCACGTATTAAAATACAAATCAATTTATAACTTTTATGAAATGCGTTTTCTGGATATTTTTTTGTTATTCTCTCACCGTTATAATAAACCGACCAATAAAATTATAGACCGATCGTTTCTTTGTCAGTGGGGCAAATTTACAAAATCAGCAGCCGATCAGATACTTTTCCCCTCATTGTAGCAGTTGTCTTGTAGGGGGTGACATGTAAAGGGGTTCAATATCCTGTTTGTATATTTCACAGATCTCTCTGGGATCTCTATTGATCATTTATAGACATGTTGCTGTGCGCCCCTCTGTAATAGAGGCTGCACTATGACTGTCATAGGCAGTAGTCATGTGATCAGGTCAGGTGATGATCCCTGTCCAATCAGAGGTGTCTCTGTGTTTCAGGTGAAGCAGAATGTGACGAGTTCCTGGGTGGAGGAGGAGGTGTGGAGGATGGAGCTCTACCTCTCGCTGGGGATTGTAGCTCTGGCAATGCTCTCCCTCCTGGCTGTGTCCTCCTTACCCTCTGTGGGGAATTCCCTGAACTGGAGAGAGTTCAACTTCATCCAGGTGAGCACCGCCTGTCCTTCCCATTCTATCATGGCTGCCGCCTGTCCTTCCCCATTCTATCATGGCTGCCGCCTGTCCTTCCCATTCTATCATGGCTGCCGCCTGTCCTTCCCGTTCCATCATGGCTGCCGCCTGTCCTTCCCGTTCCATCATGGCTGCCGCCTGTCCTTCCCGTTCCATCATGGCTGCCGCCTGTCCTTCCCGTTCCATCATGGCTGCCGCCTGTCCTTCCCGTTCCATCATGGCTGCCACCTGTCCTTCCCATTCTATCATGGCTGCCGCCTGTCCTTCCCATTCCATCATGGCTGCCTCGTGTACTTCACATTCCATCATGGCTGCCAATAGATCTCCTCTCCATCTATTCTTCTCCCGCCCTCAGCCCATCTTCATTTCCCTCCTCCCATTTCCTCTCCTTTCCTCTACCTTCTCCTCTTCTATGCCACCCCCCCTTTTTCTCTCATCGTCTGCCCCTGCTTTGTTTCTCTCCTTTTTCTCATCTCAATTGTCTCCTCTCCTTCTCTCTGCTCCTCGCCACTTCCTTCTCTACTCCACTCCACTCTACTTTCTCCTTTTCTCTCTTCCCATTCTCTCCTCTACTCTCCTTTCCTTACTGTCCCTTCCCTACCCTTCTCTGATCTTTTCTCCCATCTTCTCCTTTTCCATGTCTCCACCACTCTTTCCCAACTCATCTCCTCCCCACTCCATTTCTCTCCTCTATGACCACCCCTCCCTCACTTTCCATGTCACACCTCCATACCCTGCTCTCCTCTCCATGCCCTGCTCTCCTCTCCTCTCCATGCCCTGCTCTCCTTTACACACCTCCATACCCTACTCTCCTTTCCACACCTCCATACCCTACTCTCCTTTCCACACCTCCATACCCTACTCTCCTCTCCACACCTCCATACCCTGCTCTCCCTCCACCCCTTCATACCCTGCTCTCCTCTCCACACCTCTATACTCTTCTCTGCTCTCCATACATCACCTACTCTCCTCTCCACTTCTCTGTATAACTCTGCCCAGACTTTCTATCAGCATAACAAGGACAGTTCAGGAACTCCTCTAATATCAACCACTAAATCTGTCTGTATTGGTAGGCGGCGGTATAGGTGATGAGCGGCCCCTGATATCCACCCAGTGTGGGGGAGGGGTGTGTGTCAAGGTGGAGTTCCCCTTCAATGTGTTTTTGGTATTATGGGTGGACTTAGGCAATACAGTTTTGGGGGGTTGTAGATGGAATGTATGATGACCCCCCCAGTCTGCAGTGTTGGGGGGCAGAGATTGGGGGGGGTGTAGATGGAATGTATGATGACCCCCCCAGTCTGCAGTATTGGGGGGTGGTAGATGAAATGTATGATGACCCCCCCAGTCTGCAGTATTGGGGGGGTTGTAGATGGAATGTATGATGACCCCCCCAGTCTGCAGTGTCGGGGGGGGGGGGGCAGAGATTGGGGGGTGTAGATGAAAGGTATGATGACCCCCCCAGTCTGCAGTATTGGGGGGTGTAGATGAAATGTATGATGACCCCCCAGTCTGCAGTATTGGGGGGGTTGTAGATGAAATGTATGATGACCCCCCAGTCTGCAGTGTCGGGGGGGCAGAGAGATTGGGGGGTGTAGATGAAAGGTATGATGACCCCCCCAGTCTGCAGTATTGGGGGGTGTAGATGAAATGTATGATGACCCCCCCAGTCTGCAGTGTCGGGGGGGGCAGAGATTGGGGGGTGTAGATGAAAGGTATGATGACCCCCCCCAGTCTGCAGTATTGGGGGGTGTAGATGAAATGTATGATGACCCCCCCAGTCTGCAGTGTCGGGGGGGGCAGAGATTGGGGGGTGTAGATGGAATGTATGATGACCCCCCCAGTCTGCAGTGTCGGGGGGGGGGCAGAGATTGGGGGGTGTAGATGAAATGTATGATGACCCCCCCAGTCTGCAGTATTGGGGGGTGTAGATGAAATGTATGATGACCCCCCCAGTCTGCAGTATTGGGGGGTGTAGATGAAATGTATGATGACCCCCCCAGTCTGCAGTGTCGGGGGGGCAGAGATTGGGGGGTGTAGATGAAATGTATGATGACCCCCCCAGTTTGCAGTGCTGTGCCCCGTTGGTGCTCAGTGCCGCACACAGCCCTCCCCTCCCCCCTCAGTCTCCGGAGAGACTAAAGAAGAATTTGTAATGGGAGTTTTTCACTTTTCTTCTCCAATTATTTTCTTCTTTCTCTTCGTTACAATTGAAGTGAAAATTGTGACCGGTTAATTCCTGACTTTTCTGGTCGCAGGGGACCCTCCCCCTCCCCCGTACAAATCTGAATGCGGCTTAATCAGGACTCCGCCGCCGTAATGCGCAAATTCTTTAAACGTTTATTTTTTTGTCTTTGCAGTCAAAGTTGGGATTTGCCGCCCTGGTGGTCGCCACCCTCCACACTCTGACCTTCGGCTGGAAACGAGCGTTCGAGGCAAATCGCTACAAGTTCTACCTTCCCCCGACCTTCACCCTGACCCTCATCCTACCGCTCATCATCATCCTCGCCCGCACCGCCTTCCTCCTGCCCTGCCTCCGCACAAAGCTGGCGAGGATCCGCCGGGGGTGGGAGAAGAACACCAGCGCCAGGTTCTCCGATCTCAGCGACACGTCCAACGAATCTTCCAGCAACGTATAGACCAATGGAGGAGGAGGGTCATGGGGGGGCGCCGCACCGCCTGGAGGGGGGGGATGGGAAGCGGAATTTTACACAATCTCCATGTAGAAAGGTGGAGAAGCAAAAAAAGAACAAAAAACGGCGCCCCCTACAGGCTGTGGGAGAAACAGATTTGCAGTAACCCATAGCAACCATTCTGCCACCCATCACTGTAGTAACCCATAGCAACCACAGAGTCCACCACCCATCACTGTAGTAACCCATAGCAACCACAGAGTCCACCACCCATCACTGTAGTAACCACACAGCCCTCCACATAATAGTTTGGAACCCTCAGAGAAGATGCACATCTGGTTTTGCTCTCCTTCTTTATTAAAGTTGCATTCTGTGAAATGCTATTATTGGGGGCGGGGTCCCTGCTCTGTGTCCCCATGGGGGGAGATTTCCTCCCACTTCCTGCAGTGTGATCATAGCGGTAGTGAGGGGACAGACAACGATCAGACTCCATAGTACTGCAGTGTATGGAGGACCAAAGGACGGGGTTCTCCCCGGAGTCATCAATGGAATACAAAGCTGGAATGTGGATTTCCTGCTCTCTGGGGCCCCACTGTGGTCAGAAGAGGAAGTTCATCCATCCCCCTCCCCACCAAATACTGCCGACGGAGTTCCACTTTAATAAAGTGCCTCCAGAAAATATCTATTCCAGAGAGTGGTTGCCGGGGGTTACTGCACATCGCTAAGTGTTACTGCACTTTATGGAGCAAGCTGGACTCTATGATTTGGTGTCCCCCCCCGGGTTGTGTCTGGGCGGATCTCACTGCACCGGAGACCTGGGGTCCCATTTCCGGGCCCACTGAAGGGCCACAGACTGAGCGGGCCGGGCCCCCAGCAGTGAGGAGTGACAGGATGTTGGGGAATCGGCATCTTCCATGTGATGAGATTCGGAGAACGATGAGAGGAAAACATGAAATGTTAATGGTGCCCCCGAGACCAATCCTGAGAGCCCGGGGCCCCCACAGGTGGCAGAATGTGATGAGGACAGACAGCCGGCCCCCCCGGGGAACGGAGAGGCATCTGAGGCCAGCAACCGGGGCCCCCCGCCAGATAAAGAGGACCTGTCATAGTAAATGATAGTCTGTGTACCACGCATGCTGAGATAGACCCTGTGCGGCTTCTCCCCCCGCCCTGCACATCTCCCCTCACCCTGCACCGCCTCTCCCCTCGCCCTGCACCACACCTTCCCTCGCCCTGCACAACATCTCCCCTCACCCTGCACCGCTTCTCCCCTCGCCCTGCACAACATCTCCCCTCACCCTGCACCGCTTCTCCCCTCGCCCTGCACCACACCTTCCCTCGCCCTGCACAACATCTCCCCTCACCCTGCACCGCTTCTCCCCTCGCCCTGCACCGCTTCTCCCCCCGCCCTGCACATCTCCCCTCACCCTGCACCGCCTCTCCCCTCGCCCTGCAATGGACGCAACGTCTCCCCTCACCCTGCACATCTTCTCCCCTCGCCCTGCACCACACCTTCCCTCGCCCTGCACAACATCTCCCCTCACCCTGCACCGCTTCTCCCCTCGCCCTGCACCACACCTTCCCTCGCCCTGCACAACATCTCCCCACACCCTGCACCGCTTCTCCCCTCGCCCTGCACCGCTTCTCCCCTCGCCCTGCACCACGCCTTCCCTCACATTGCACCCGGTGCAGCGTCTCCCCTAGCCCTACACCTCTTCTCTCCTCACCCCGCACCAGACGCAGCGTCTCCCCTTGCCCTGCATCGCTTCTCCCCTCGCCCTGCACCACACCTTCCCTTGCCCCACACCAGACGCGTCTCCCCTCGCCCTGCACCAGTCGCAGCGTCTCCCCTCGCCCTGCACCAGTCGCAGCGTTTCCCCTCGCCCTGCATCAGTCGCAGCGTCTCCCCTCGCCCCGCACCGGACGCAACGTCTCCCCTCGCCCTGCACCACACCTTCCCTCGCCCTGCACAGCTTCTCCCCTCGCCCTGCACCACACCTTCCCTGCACCGGGGGCAGCGTCTCCCCTCGCCCTGCACCGCTTCTCCCCTCGCCCCGCACCAGACGCAGCATCTCCCCTCGCCCCGCACCACACCTTCCCTTGCCCCGCACCAGGCACAGCGTCTCCCCTCGCCCCACACCAAACGCAGCGTCTCCCCTCGCCCCGCACCACACCTTCCCTTGCCCCGCACCAGGCACAGCGTCTCCCTTCGCCCCACACCAGACGCAGCATCTCCCCTCGCCCTGCACTGCCTCTGCCCTCGCCCCGCACGCAGCGTCTCCCCTCACCCTGCACACCTTCCCTCGCCCTGCACCGGGCGCAGCCTCTCCCCTCGCCCTGCACCGCCTCTCCCCTCGCACCGGACGCAGCGATTCCCCTCGCCATGAACCGCCTCGCCCCGCACCGGACGCAGCTTCTTCCCTCGCCCTGCACCGGGTGCAACTTCTCCCCTCACCCTGCACCACACCTTCCCTCGCCCTGCACTGGGCGTAACGTCTCCCCTTGCCCTGTACCGCTTCTCGCCCCGCACCGTACGCAGCGTCTCCCCTTGCCCTGCACTGCACCTTCCCTCGCCCTGCCCCAGGCGCGTCTCCTCTCGCCCCGCACCGCTTTTCCCCTCGCCCACACCGAACGCAGCGTCTTCCCTCGCCCTGCACCGCTTCTCCCCTCGCCCCGGATACGGCATCTCCCCTCGCCCTGCACCGCTTCTCCCCTCGCCCCGCACCGGACGCAGCGTCTCCCCTCGCCCCGCTTCTCCCCTCACCCTGCACCACACCTTCCCTCGCCCCGCACCAGACGCAGCGTCTCCCCTCACCCTGCACCACACTTTCCCTCGCCCTGCACCACTTCTTCCCTCGCCCTGCACCACTTCTTCCCTCGCCTTGCACCGCCTCTCCCCTCGCCCTGCACCGCTTCTCCCCTCGCCCTGCATCACACCTTCCCTCGCCCTGCACTGGGCGCAGCATCTTCCCTCGCCCCGCACCAGACACAGCGTCTCCCCTGCACCGCTTCTTCCCTCGCACCGGACGCAGCGTCTCCCCTCGCCCTGCACCACACCTTCCCTCGCCCTGCACCACTTCTCCCCTCTTCTCCCCTCGTCCTGCACCGGGCACAGCATCTCCCCTTGCCCCGCAGCGGGCGTGGCTTCTTCCCTCACCCTACATGGAATCACATGAGAGGTGATGGGGGAAGGTGGAGTGTGCAGCGCTGTCTTCCCTCCTGATTGGTGAGGATTGATGGAAGTAGGCGGAGTGTTCTCTCTGATTGATGCTGATGGAGAGTCACAAAGTATGAGCTCCTGTCATGTTATGCAGAACATCTCACAGCCGGCCAATACAATGCAGAGTCTCAGGTATGGGGTGACTGTTCTACCATCAGAGCAGATCTGAGTGCAGCGCCCCCAGCAGGTTAGGATGAGATCTTCCCATTTCATGACAATGATTGACTGCACAACCTCTCTAATCATCTGCTGTGAATGATCTATGAACACGGGTCTGGTAATGGTGTCACCCGTCTTCCCCCCCCATCCCAGTATTGGTGTCACCCGTCTGCCCCCCCCCCCATCCCAGTATTGGTGTCGCCCGTCTGCCCCCCCATCCCAGTATTGGTGTCATCACCCGTCTGCCCCCCCCCATCCCAGTATTGGTGTCACCCGTCTGCCCCCCCATCCCAGTATTGGTGTCACCCGTCTGCCCCCCCCCCATCCCAGTATTGGTGTCACCCGTCTGCCCCCCCATCCCAGTATTGGTGTCATCACCCGTCTGCCCCCCCATCCCAGTATTGGTGTCATCACCCGTCTGCCCCCCCATCCCAGTATTGGTGTCATCACCCGTCTGCCCCCCCATCCCAGTATTGGTGTCGCCCATTAGCGGAATTGGTGTGTCACGGGGGGGCGGTATCAGCACGTCAGGGGAAGGGGAGCAGTATCGGCGTGTCACCAGGGAAGGGGGGGTGTTGGAGCGGTATCGGCGTGTCACCAGGGAAGGGGGGGTGTTGGAGCGGTATCGGCGTGTCAGCAGGGAAGGGGGGGTGTTGGAGCGGTATCGGCGTGTCACGTGGGAAGGGGGGGTGTTGGAGCGGTATCGGCGTGTCACCGGGGAAGGGGGGGTGTTGGAGCGGTATCGGCGTGTCACCAGGGAAGGGGGGTGTTGGAGTGGTATCGGCGTGTCACCAGGGAAGGGGGGGTGTTGGAGCGGTATCGGCGTGTCACCAGGGAAGGGGGGGTGTTGGAGCGGTATCGGCGTGTCACCAGGGAAGGGGGGGTGTTGGAGCGGTATCGGCGTGTCACCAGGGAAGGGGGGTGTTGGAGCGGTATCGCGTGTCACCGGGGAAGGGGGGGTGTTGGAGCGGTATCGGCGTGTCACCGGGGAAGGGGGGGTGTTGGAGCGGTATCGGCGTGTCACCGGGGAAGGGGGGGTGTTGGAGCGGTATCGGCGTGTCACCGGGGAAGGGGGGGTGTTGGAGCGGTATCGGCGTGTCACCGGGGAAGGGGGGGGTGTTGGAGCGGTATCGGCTTGTCACCGGGGAAGGGGGGGGTGTTGGAGTGGTATCGGCGTGTCACCAGGGAAGGGGGGGTGTAGGAGCGGTATCAGCGTGTCACCAGGGAAGGGGGGGTGTTGGAGCGGTATCGGCGTGTCACCAGGGAAGGGGGGGTGTAGGAGCGGTATCGGCGTGTCACCAGGGAAGGGGGGGTGTTGGAGCGGTATCGGCGTGTCACCAGGGAAGGGGGGGTGTTGGAGCGGTATCGGCGTGTCACCAGGGAAGGGGGGGTGTTGGAGCGGTATCGGCGTGTCACCAGGGAAGGGGGGTGTAGGAGCGGTATCGGCGTGTCACGTGGGAAGGGGGGGTGTTGGAGCGGTATCGGCGTGTCACCAGGGAAGGGGGGGTGTAGGAGCGGTATCGGCGTGTCACCAGGGAAGGAGGGGTGTTGGAGCGGTATCGGCGTGTCACCAGGGAAGGGGGGGTGTAGGAGCGGTATCGGCGTGTCGCCAGGGAAGGGGGGGTGTAGGAGCGGTATCGGCGTGTCGCCAGGGAAGGGGGGGTGTTGGAGCGGTATCGGCGTGTCGCCAGGGAAGGGGGGGTGTAGGAGCGGTATCGGCGTGTCGCCAGGGAAGGGGGGGTGTTGGAGCGGTATCGGCGTGTCACCAGGGAAGGGGGGGTGTAGGAGCGGTATCGGCGTGTCACGTGGGAAGGGGGGGTGTTGGAGCGGTATCGGCGTGTCACCAGGGAAGGAGGGGTGTTGGAGCGGTATCGGCGTGTCGCCAGGGAAGGGGGGGTGTTGGAGCGGTATCGGCGTGTCGCCAGGGAAGGGGGGGTGTTGGAGCGGTATCGGCGTGTCACCAGGGAAGGGGGGGTGTTGGAGCGGTATCGGCGTGTCACGTGGGAAGGGGGGGTGTAGGAGCGGTATCGGCGTGTCACCAGGGAAGGGGGGTTGTTGGAGCGGTATCGGCGTGTCGCCAGGGAAGGGGGGGTGTTGGAGCGGTATCGGCGTGTCACCAGGGAAGGGGGGGTGTTGGAGCGGTATCGGCGTGTCACCAGGGAAGGGGGGGTGTTGGAGCGGTATCGGCGTGTCACCAGGGAAGGGGGGGTGTAGGAGCGGTATCGGCGTGTCACGTGGGGGGGAGGGGTTGGGTCTGTATGAATGTTTGATGAAAAGTATTACTATGTATCTCAGGACTTCCTGTTCCAGTGCGATGAAGTGTCAGCTCTGCGGACGAATGCTGCGATTTGTACAATCTGCTCTCTGTGATCGGAATTTAGTATTCAGAATTTGTGCCTTAATAAAATGTTTTACCATCCCCCGTCTGGTATCTCTGTGCAGGGAAGGCGATTGGTGGAATTCGGTTATTCGTCTGACCAATCAGAGTTTATCATTGACTGACATGACGTCGGTGAGCTGCAATCTGATTGGTTGTTCTGGGTCCTATTGGGGGGATTTCCCTTCACTTCCTGCTGCAGGGACACAAGAGGAAGTGAGAGGAAATCCCCTCATAGTCCATTGTCCACAGAACAAGGGGGGAGGGGAAATGCTCCACTGGGGACGGTGCCAACATTTTTGGATTTCCATTCACATTCTGTCTCAGATTTAGGGTGAATCTCCCCAGCGGGGACACAGACAATAAAACCTGACAGGGGGTGTAACCCTTCACAACATAAGCTCCGCCCACTGGTATACTTCAAAGCTGAACTGTGGCCGTACATAAAGGAATGCAGATCTGTGTTCAGATTATTTATTACAAGCCGTATAATTACCGTCATCCTCCTATAATCTCCGTACAGCAGAGCTCAGACTGGGAGAGGGAAAAGCAGAAGTGCTGCAGTCCAAAATGCATGCTGATAGGAGGGGAGAGCAGAGTGCCAGAGAGGAGCTCATCAGTTTGCTGCTTCTCCTTTCATCATCCAATCACAGGCTAGGGGAGGGACAAGACCTGTTACTGAACTGCATCAGAGTAAAAACTTTGCTGTGTAAATCTCAGAACTGAATATGAATCCTTTGGCAGGTAAAATCTTGAGACAGATTTGCTCGTGGATTTACACCCCACCCAATACTGATCCTGCAGAATGTTCCCCTCCCCCACACCAAGGCCATGTAGTACTGAGATCCTGGTGACCGGACGATGTGCTCTCCTACCCTGGGCCCCAAGAACTGCAGTCATGGGCCCCCCCAAGAAGTGGTGACCTACACACAGAGCGGGGGTTGGGGAGGCAGTTTATTGGTTGGTGTGATGGAGGAGATAAAAGTCTTATCACTCCCGATCAGAAGAACACAAAGAACAGTCCATGTCCGAGTTCCCAGAATCCTCCAGGCTCAGAGAAGATGGCGGAACGTTCTGGTCACCAGCTGCAGACGGGATTCTTCTTGTACTGTCTGTAGTCGGCGTCACAGAAGAGGGCGATTTCCGTCTCATGGACTGCGGAGGAAGAAGAGGAGAGATTATACCCCGCCCACCACACCCCAAAAATCCACCTCAGAGGAGCCGTCCTGAGTGGACAAAGTCATCTTCTATAGGTTACAGGTCACATCCTAGATGTAGCAGGCCCTTCTATGGGTCACATCTGAGGGTAGCAGGTCCTTCTATGGGTCACAAGTCACATCCTAGATGTAGCAGGTCCTTCTATGGGTCACAAGTCACATCCTAGATGTAGCAGGTCCTTCTATGGGTCACAAGTCGCATCCTTGATGTAGCAGGTCCTTCTATGGGTCACAGGTCACATCCTAGGGGTAGCAGGTCACATCCTAGGGGTAGCAGGTCCTTCTATGGGTCACAGGTCACATCCTAGGGGTAGCAGGTCACATCCTAGGGGTAGCAGGTCCTTCTATGGGTCACAGGTCACATCCTAGGGGTAGCAGGTCACATCCTAGGGGTAGCAGGTCCTTCTATGGGTCACGGGTCACATCCTAGGGGTAGCATGGCCTTCTATGGGTCACAGGTCACATCCTAGGGGTAGCAGGTCCTTCTATGGGTAACAGGTCACATCCTAGGGGTAGCATGGCCTTCTATGGGTCACATCCTAGGGGTAGCAGGTCCTTCTATGGGTCACGGGTCACATCCTAGAGGTAGCAGGTCCTTCTATGGGTCACAGGTCACATCCTAGGGGTAGCAGGTCCTTCTATGGGTCACGGGTCACATCCTAGGGGTAGCAGGTCCTTCTATGGGTCACGGGTCACATCCTAGGGGTAGCAGGTCCTTCTATGGGTCACGGGTCACATCCTAGGGGTAGCAGGTCCTTCTATGGGTCACGGGTCACATCCTAGGGGTAGCAGGTCCTTCTATGGGTCACGGGTCACATCCTAGGGGTAGCAGGTCCTTCCATGGGTCACGGGTCACATCCTAGGGGTAGCAGGTCCTTCCATGGGTCACATCCTAGGGGTAGCAGGTCCTTCCATGGGTCACAGGTCACATCCTAGAGGTAGCAGGTCCTTCTATGGGTCACAGGTCACATCCTAGGGGTAGCAGGTCCTTCTATGGGTCACAGGTCACATCCTAGGGGTAGCAGGTCCTTCTATGGGTCACAGCTCACATCCTAGAGGTAGCAAGTCCTTCTATGGGTCACAGGTCACATTCTAGGGGTAGCATGTCCTTCTATGGGTCATAGGTCACATCCTAGAGGTAGCAGGTCCTTCTATGGGTCACAGGTCACATCCTAGGGGTAGCATGTCCTTCTATGGGTCATAGGTCACATCCTAGGGCTAGCAGGTCCTTCTATGGGTCATAGGTCACATCCTAGGGGTAGCAGGTCCTTCTATAGGTCACAGGTCACATCCTAGAGGTAGCAGGTCCTTCTATGGGTCATAGGTCACATCCTAGAGGTAGCAGGTCCTTCTATGTGTCACAGGTCACATCCTAGGGGTAGCAGGTCCTTCTATGGGTCACAGGTCACATCCTAGGGGTAGCAGGTCCTTCTATAGGTCACAGGTCACATCCTAGAGGTAGCAGGTCCTTCTATGGGTCATATGACACATCCTAGAGGTAGCAGGTCCTTCTATGGGTCACAGGTCACATCCTAGGGTAGCAGGTCCTTCTATGGGTCATAGGTCACATCCTAGAGGTAGCAGGTCCTTCTATGGGTCACAGGTCACATCCTAGGGTAGCAGGTCCTTCTATGGGTCACAGGTCCTTCTATGGGCAGAAGGTCACATCCCATGGGTGTCATCTTCTATGGGTCACAGGGCATATTTTATGGGTGGTAGGTCATCTTCTATTAGCTTTCAGGTCACCTCCTGTGGGTCACATTCTATAGGTGTCAGCTTGTATCTGGGCTGGGAGAGTTCTATAGCTTTAGGGTCAAATCCTATGGGTTAGGGACACCTATGAGCCACAGGTTACATTCTATGCATCGCATCCTGTGAGTGGAAGGTCATCTTCTAGGGAGCACAGGTCACATCCAATGGGTGTCAGCTCATTTGGGCATAAGGTCACGGTCATCTTCTATGGGTCACAGATGGCATCCTATGGGTGGCAGGTCATCCTATGGGCATAAGGTCACAGGTCATGCAATGGGCATAGGCTCACAGGTCACCTTCTATGGGACACAGGTCACATCCTATGGGTTAGAATTAGAGATGTCTGTTAAGTCCTATAAGTTTCGGGTCACATCTTATGGGTTACGGTTTTGGGTCACGTTATGGGGGTCAAGTCACATTCTATGGGGATCACTTTGTAGCGGGCCGGGGATATTGGAATTCTCTGACTGCAGAGCACCCCCCCCCCCCTCTTAAGGGCCCGCTTAGACAGTCACAGGGTACCTGGATGGACAGAATAATGGAAGCGCTCATTGACAATACAGGTTCCAGGGCGGCCATGCTTACCCCGGCTCTAAAACTTAAAGTGGATCTAAAGCTAAATCCTTTTATTACTTTTGGATGGAGTGTGGAAGGATTAGAGCCCCTGTCATGTTTTACTGCAGTCTGTGTCCCCGCTGGGGAGATTCACCCTTTATGTCCTGGTTGTCACAGAGACACAAACTGATGGATGGGTCTCTGGGACAGGAATGAAGGGAAATCTCCCTAACAGGATGCAGATGAATTTTAACTCTTTCCTACTTCATCCAAAATAGACTCAAGTTTGGTTTTTGATACTTATGGATGGAAAGACAAAGCTAATGGCCCCCAAATTCTGTGTTTTTTTTTTAAACAAGTAGCCCCTGAATTAAATCTCTCATTTCTGATTGGTTGCCATTGGATACCGCACAATGCAGAAGGTGCGCTGTTACAACCCATCTACACTCGCTGTATTTAGCACGCTCAAACCTCCCCCCCCCCACCATCTTTCTGCCATCTCCATCCTCCCGGATTGCGGTTTTCCTGGCCCGGTCCTGGCGGTGGTTGGGGGATGGGCGAGGTGCTTCATGCCAACTCTCATCTGATGTTTAATTCATACGGCTGAAGAAATATGCAAAGTGAAGCACAAATTAGCGGCTCCTGCGCTCCCTTCAAACGCCTCTAATTACCCACCTGGGAGCGAACGCGGCTGTGGCACGCACACAGACGTCTGAGCAGTCACCGTGCTGTCACCCCGCCGGGTCAAGGACCTGCTCCCTGGAACCCCAGTTACATCTTATTCATTCCTGACGCGTCACACAGGAGGCGGCCGGCGCAGACAACTTAACCCGTGACCATCCCGCCCGGCAGACGTACCGATCCGAGGACCGGCAGATATCCAACACTGTCCGACGTGACCGACAGAAACTCGGCACCGTACAATATGACTGGCAGATACACACCATACAACAACAATTATCAACTAGGGTTCCTCCAGAGGTTCCCATTGGTCCCATGATACTCTAGAGTTTCTCCAAAGATACCTAGAGATTCAACACTAGCGTTCTCAACCAGGGTTCCTCCAGAGGTTTCTAGGGGGTTCCTTGAGCTGTGGCTGGCTGACCATCCCACCTGAAAGACGTACCAATCCGAGGACCGGCAGATATCTACCACCGTACAACATGACCGGCAGATACTCAATACCATACGATAAGAATTATCAACTAGGGTTCCTCCAGAGGTTCCTCAAGGCTTCTTAAGCTGTGGCTAGTTGACGACCCAATGTGATGGTATCTTTCAGGTTAGCATTCCAATCAGCACTGTAAGGAGTAATTTCTTCCACAACCACCAATGTTAGGGGCATATCCCTTATGACCCCTTATGGACTAATCTTAGTGGGGTTCCCAGGACACCTGAAAATTATTTCAAGGGTTCTGCTGGGGTAAAAATGTTAAGAAAGGCTGCCGTCAAGCATGACAGGCATATACTCAACACCAGCCGACAGGCATTCTTAACTAGGGTTCCTCCAGAGGTTCCTTGAGCTATGGCTGGTTGATGTCCCAATCTGATGGGGTCTTACAGTCCAGCTAACTGTATGGATAACATTCCAATCACCATTATAAGGTGTCCTTTCTTCTACAATCACCAATGTCAGATTAATTTCCCTTATGAAGGATTCCTCTGGGGTAAAAAGGTTGAGAAAGGCTGCTGTCTGACACAACGTGCAGATACTCAACATCATCCAACATGACCGGCATATATCCAACACCCTACAAACATGACTGACAGAAACCCAACACCATTCAGTGTGACTGGCAGATACTCACCATTGTCTGGCAGATACCATACAACATGACCAGCCGATACTCCACATCATACAACATGAATGTCTCAACCAAGGTTCCTTAAGAAGTTGTTAGGGGTTCCTTGAACTGTTGCTGGTTGACTTTCCTTCATAGTTCCAGGTTAGCCAACTGTAAGGGTGGCATTCCAAACAGCACTGTAAGGGGTCAGTCCTTCCACTAACTACCAATGTTAGGGGCATTTCCCTTTTAACGCCTGAACGACTAATCTTAGCGGGGTTCCCTGGACACCTGAATATTTTTTTCAAGGGTTCCTCTGGGGTAAAAAGGTTGAGAGGGGCTGCCGTCCGACACGACAGGCAGATGCTCAACACCATCCAATAAGACTGGCATATATCCAACACCCTACAGCGATCCCAAGTGCCATACCTTCACTATATAGCAACCCTTGTAAGTATTTTTAAGAGCGAGGGTTTCTTTGGGATTATCAATTTTTATTCCATTTAAATTTTCCTTATTATCATCCTTTCCCTTGACAGGGTCAGACCAAACTTATTTTTCTATCATCTATATTATATATACCCTAATCACGTGCACGGAACAATCCATGAAACGCGTAGAGCCGATATATGCCGTGTTTCTATCCTTCTTGTTATGTACCTTGTTACCGCCATATTCAATTTTTTATATAAATTAAAATCTTTTATTAGTAGCTATGTGCTTCATTCAAAGTCCCACTTCCTGCTTTTTCAATAGATAGGGATGGAGGCACTGGACCTTACCAGGTCACCACCTCATTTAAAGTCCCAAATTGTTTCTCTTCTATATAACCTTACAGCATGAATGACAGATACCCAGCACTGTCCAATGTGACCAACAGAAACTGGACACTGTCTGGCATGACCGACAGATACATGACTTTATCCCATGTGATGGGCAGATACTCTACACATTATTCAACATGAACGTCTCAACCAGGGTTCCGTGGAACTCTAGGGTTCCTCCAGAGGTTATTAGGGGTCCCTTGAGCTGTGGTTGATTGACCTCCCATTTGATGGAGCCGCCATAGTTCCCAGCTGGCCAGCTGTAAGGGTGGATTTCCAACCAGCACTATAAGTGGATATTTCTTCCACTGACTACCAATGTTATAAGGAAAATGCCCCTAACACCTGATGGACTAATCTTAGCGAGGTTCCCAGGACACCTGAAAATTATTTCAAAGGGTTCCTTTGGGCTAAAAAAGGTTGAGAAAGGCCGAGGTTCAACACAATGAGCAGATACTCAACACCATACAACATGAAGGGCAGATGCTTAACACATTACAACAGGCATTCTCAACCAGGGTCCCTTGAGATGTGGCTAGTTGATGTCCCAATCTGATGGGGTCTTCCAGTCTTAGCTAAATGTAAGGGTGGCATTCCAACCAGCACTGTAAGTGGTCATTCCTTCCACAACCACCAATGTCAGGGGCATTTTCCTTATGACAGACTAATTTTAACAGGGGTTCCTCTGGGGTAAAAAGGTTGAGAAAGACTGAGGTCCAACATGATGGCCAGATACACCACACCATCCAACAGGCATTCTCAACTAGGGTTCCTCCAGAGGTTCCTATGGGTTTCTTGAGCTGTGGCTGGTTGACGTCCCAATCTGATGGGGTCTTCCAGTCTTGGTTAACTGTAATGGTGGTTTTCCAACCAGGACTGTAAGGGGTCATTCCTTTCACAACCACTAATGTCAAGAAAAATGCCCCTATGACCCCTGAAGGATTTCTCTGGGGTAAAAAGGTTGAGAACGGCTGCCATCCAACACGACTGGCAGATACTCCACACCATCCAACACGATTGCCAGATATCCAACACTATACAGCTTGACTGACAGAAACCCGACACCATCTGGAATGACTGGCAGATACTCTCCACCATCCAGCAGATACCCAACAACATTCAACACGACTAGCAGATACCTAAAACCATACAACATGAACGTCTCAACTAGGGTTCAGTGGAGCTCTAGGGTTCCTCCAGAGGTGGTTAGGGGTTCATTGAGCTATGGCTGGTTGACCTCCCATCTGATGGTGTCTTCATAGTACATGGTTGGCCAACTGTAAGGGTGGCATTCCAACCAGCAATGTACGGGGTCATTCCTTCCATGGACCACCAATGTTAGAGGCATTTCCCTTATAACCCGATGGACTAATCTTAGCGAGGTTCCCGGGACACCTGAAATTTTTTTTTAAGGGTTCCTCTGAGGTAAAAAGGTTGGGAAAGGCTGAGGTCCAACATGACGAGCAGATACTCAACATTGTACATCACCCACAACCAACAGGAAGGCAACTGCAAACAAAAAGTGCTGGAAAAAGTCCTGTACACCCCAGGCCAATGCCCCCCCCATGCCCCATGAACTGTGAATGACCTCAGCAAGATAGGTTGCCGCACCTGCTTTTGGTAAACCCCTCCTGAGGTGGTGGCCTATTCTTCCTACCCCCCCCCCCTCCAAGCCCTGTCCTGCCAGCAATAGGGATCTCAGTTCAAGGACCCCGGTCAGGACATATTCAGGGGGTGTCTCTATCGATCTGCACCCCGTCTCCTGGCTTCACTATTGTCGCTGTGCTACAAGCTGAATAAGCAGCTGAATGACAAAGAAAGTTTAATGCAGATAAATGAGATGTCATACACTGGGGAAAGCCGGGAGTTCTGGGGGGGGTCAGAGAAAGGTGGGAGAGAATACAGAGGGAAGGGGATTGAAGAATCCAAAAGACAGAACTTTACTGGGAGAGGGTAAACCCTATGTGCTGTGTTGTTGGCAGTCTTCCCCATTTGCATCAATGAACCAAAATGTTACCGTGGTCACCAGAACAGGAAGAGAGTGTGAACCTTTAATGGGGACACACCTGTTCCGGTGCCAGCTAAGAGGGGGTCAAGAAAAATTCCCCAATGGGGTGCCATGATTGGGGGCGGGAGGGGGGGTTATGTGTCTGTATAATACCCCAAACTGAAGAGTCCTCAAATTATTCTCCTCTGAATACTTTCCTCAATGTAGGGAGGATTTTCCTATAACCTCACCCCCCCCCCCCCCCAATAAAGATGGCCGTGCTCCACCTCACATCTTACAAAACAATTCTTTAGCCTGCAGCAGAGCACATGAGAAGAGAACGGACTGTGTCTATCTTCTCCCTGCAGGCAAACTGACTCCACCAGCTGCTCACATGCTGCCCCCCCCCCCCCCCATCCCGTCCCAGAGACACACGGCGCCCTCTGCTGCCTATCTGCATCTACTGCACTCAGGACATCTCAGTATAACAAGGAGTCATACAGCGCCCTCATCTGGCCATCTGTGTGTACTGCACTCAGGACAGGACGATATCTCTGCTCAGTATAACGGGAGAGATTGGCCATCTACAGTGAGAGAAAAAAAGTATTTGATTGGCTGCTGATTTTGTACGTTAATGGACGATTTATTTTACCAGTGAGAGACAGAATAACAACAAAAATATGCAGAAAAATGCATTTCAAAAAAGTTATCAATTGATTTGCATGTTAATGAGTGAAATAAGTATTTGATCTCCGATCAATCAGTAAGATTTCTGGCTCCCAGGTGTCTTCTATACAGGTAATGAGCTGAGATTAAGAGCACTCTTCTCTCTTTCTCTCTTAAAGGGAGTGCTCTTAATCTCAGCTTGTTACCTGTATAAAAGACACCTGTCCACAGAATCAAATCGATCAGATTCCAATCTCTCCACCATGGCCAAGACCAAAGAGCTGTCCAAGGATGTCGGGGACAAGATTGTAGATCTACACAAGGCTGGAATGGGCTACAAGACCATCGCCAAGCAGCTTGGTGAGAAGGTGACAACAGTTGGTGCGATTATTCACAAATGGAGGAAACACAAAATAACGATCGATCTCCCTCGGTCTGGGGCTCCATTCAAGATCTCACCTCGTGGAGGTTCAATGATCATGAGAACGGTGAGGAATCAGCCCAGAACTACACGGGAGAATCTTGTCAATGATCTCAGCTGGGACCATAGTCACCAAGAAAACAATCGGTAACACACTACACCGTGAAGGACTGAAATCCTGCAGCCCCCGCAAGGTCCTCCTGCTCAGGAAATCACATGTACAGGTCCATCTGAAGATTACTAATGAAGATCGAATGATTCCGAGGAGAACTGGGTGAAAGTGTTGTGGTCAGAGGAGACCAAAATCGAGATCTTTGGCATCAACTCAACTCGTGTTTGGAGGAGGAGGAATGCTGCCTATGACCCCAAGAACACCATCCCCACCGTCATACATGGAGGTCCTATGACCCCAAGAACACCATCCCCCACCATCATACATGGAGGTCCTATGACCCCAAGAACACCATCCCCCACCGTCATACATGGAGGTCCTATGACCCCAAGAACACCATCCCCCACCGTCATACATGGAGGTCCTATGACCCCAAGAACACCATCCCCCACCGTCATACATGGAGGTCCTATGACCCCAAGAACACCATCCCCCACCGTCATACATGGAGGTCCTATGACCCCAAGAACACCATCCCCCACCGTCATACATGGAGGTCCTATGACCCCAAGAACACCATCCCCCACCGTCATACATGGAGGTCCTATGACCCCAAGAACACCATCCCCCACCGTCATACATGAAAGGTCCTATGACCCCAAGAACACCATCCCCCACCGTCATACATGGAGGTCCTATGACCCCAAGAACACCATCCCCCACCGTCATACATGGAGGTCCTATGACCCCAAGAACACCATCTCCCACCGTCCTACATGGAGGACCTATGACCCCAAGAACACCATCTCCCACCGTCATACATGGAGGTCCTATGACCCCAAGAACACCATCTCCCACCGTCATACATGGAGGACCTATGACCCCAAGAACACCATCCCCCACCGTCATACATGGAGGACCTATGACCCCAAGAACACCATCCCCCACCGTCATACATGGAGGACCTATGACCCCAAGAACACCATCCCCCACCGTCATACATGGAGGACCTATGACCCCAAGAACACCATCCCCCACCGTCATACATTGAGGTCCTATGACCCCAAGAACACCATCCCCCACCGTCATACATGGAGGTCCTATGACCCCAACAACACCATCCCCCACCTTCATACATGGAGGTCCTATGACCCCAAGAACACCATCCCCCACCGTCATACATGGAGGTCCTATGACCCCAAGAACACCATCCCCCACCGTCATACATGGAGGTCCTATGACCCCAAGAACACCATCTCCCACCGTCATACATGGAGGTGGAAACATTATGCTTTGGGGTGTTTTTCTGCTAAGAGGACAGAACAACTTCACAGCATCAAAGGGACGATAGACGGGGGCCATGTACCATCAAATCTTGAGTGAGAACCTCCTTCCCTCACCCAGGGCATTGAAAATGGGTCATGGATGGGTCTTCCAGCATGACAATGACCCAAAACACACGGCCAAGGCAACAAAGGAGTGGCTCAGGAAGAAGCACATTAAAGTGGTTGTACAGGTACCTGCATATTTGTACGGGTACATCTATAATAAGGCTTTATTTATCTGTAGCTACCTTGGATATATCTCCTAAACCTGCACGGTTTAAGAGATATCCCCCTGTATCGGCATGTGCTGACCTCATTGGCACGTTAAAGTGGGGTTCCACCCAAAAAAACAAAAATACATAAAAAATCCTAAAAAACAAAAAACAAAAAACAAAAAAAAACATTTGGATATTTTTTTTTTTAACTTACCTCTAAATGCCTGTTGCTAGGGGGTCCCTCGTAGTCTGCCCCTTCCTTTGCCTGGGCTGGTGACATCACTTCCCCCTCGGCACAGGAAGGGCTCGGCTCTGCTCCCTCCCTCCTGTCAATCATCTGGGACCCATTACAGGTCCCAGGTGACTGAGCGGTCAATCACGGCGAGCGGCGCCGCTCGCGCATGCGCAGTGGGTGCCAGGCTGTGAAGCCACAGCCTGGTGCCCACAGTTGCAATGCCGGCGCCGCTGAACGGAGGGGGAGACGAGTGGGGCTTCGATCCCCCACATCGCTGGACCCTGGGACAGGTAAGTGTCCAAATTAAAAGTCAGCAGCTGCAGTATTTGTAGCTGCTGACTTTTAATTTTTTTTTTTTTAATGGCCCCCCTGGGTGGAACTCCTCTTTAAGTAGTGGCTCGTTCATGCTGTTGCTTCAGCTGACATGCCGTTACCTGCGGCTCCTGCACAGGAGTGACGTCATCGCGGCTCCGGCCAATCACAGCGCCGGAGCCATTGATCCTCGGAAATAACTCTGGGAGCAATGTCACCGCCGGCCGGACCAGTGTGCGGGGATCGCAGCGGGGGCTTCAATCTAAGGTGAATATTTCATGAGTTATACATACTAGCTCCATTATGCCTTTGTGTTTCAGGTTTTCTTTTTTTTTTTGTAGTGGGTTTACAACCACATTCACGTCCTGGAGTGACCTATCCAGTCTCCAGACCTTAATCCCATAGAAAATATGTGGAGGGAGCTGAAGGTTCGAGTTACCAAACATCAGCCTGGAAACCTTCATGACTTGGAGAGGATCTGCAAAGAGGACAAAATCCCTCCTGAGATGTGTGCAAACCTGGAGGCCAACTCCAAGAAACGTCTGACCTCTGTGATCACCAACAAGGGTTTCTCCACCAACTACTAAGGGGGTCAAATACTTATTTCACTCATTAAAATGCAAATCAATTTATAACTTTTATGAAATGCGTTTTTCTGGATATTTTTGTTGTTATTTTCTCACTGTTATAATAAACCGATCAATAAAATTATAGACGATCGATTCTTTGTCAGTGGGGCAAACCTACAAAATCAGCAGCCAATCAAATACTTTTCTACCCCTCACTGTATATGGAGGGTTTTGTCATTAGCAGCACACATAATAAATAGTACAGTGCAGAAAATCATTCAATTTTATATTCATGGCAATAACAATAAAAAATAATCCAAAATACGCCGCACACGACTTCCTCATTATAGGTCATGTGACCAGTGAGTGTGCCGGACATAAAATGGAGCCGATGACAACCTCCCCCGACACGTTTATATATATATATTCAGGTATTCAGCTTCTCTCTGTACAGTACAGGCCTCCTATTCCTCTATATCTGTATACAGTATGGGACGGGCTCTGTATATTTATACATCAGCTAATAGACGCGTTTTGTTTTTTTGTTTTTTAAATCAGATAATTTTTTTTATTGATTTTATAAGCAAACAATACAAAACACACACAACCCATTTCCATATTAAAAATCACCTTAAAGGGGTTTGTAACCCCTCGTGCATCCAATGCATTAAGGTTAAAAAACACCTGGCAGAGACCGACCCCCCCCCAACCCCCCAACTCCGGCGGGCGCTGGGGGGGGGGGGGGGGTGGGGCCGAGTCTGGCATTTGTGTCTATGGACGAAAATGCTGGACTCGGGAGCCCGCACGCAAGGTAACCCCCGCCCCCCCAGGAGAGCGCTTCTCCTAGGGGGTTATACGATGCAGGGAGGAGCCGCGAGAGCCGCCAGGGGACCCCAGAAGAGGAGGATCGAGGGCCACTCTGTGCAAAACGAGCCGCACAGTGGAGGGAAGTGTAACATGTTTGTTATTTAAAAAAAAAATAAAAAAACGATCCTTTACAATCACTTGAAACTAAGAGAAAAAAAAAAAAAAAAAAAACGGTGATGGTTGCTTAGTACTGGATATCCCTCCTATTACTCTGTATTATGACACAAGAGTACCGAAGAATGCTTTCAGACAATGGAGAGTAAATATATATATATATACTTAATGAATTCTGTAAATTTGCTATGACTCTATCAATTGTTCTTGCTCCGTTTTTACACGATCATCATACATGTGATCGATCCTTTTTATATGTATCAATAAAAATTCGTGTTTTTACTTAATGTTGGTGGTGTATTGCCATTAAAATCCCATCTATGGGGGAATTTCCTTTTGTCCCCAATGAACTGACACTGAGCGACGGAGGAGGAGGAGGAGGATGATAATTGATGATGATGATGAGGATGATCAGTCACTATAAAATCCTCATGGGACTGCGGATCACACAGGAAGGATTAGCAGAGATCTCGCCGTTCTCCACCTCTAATGTCACGCTGGGCCGTCACCAATCCTAATCCCTGCAGGAATTTCCGGCATCCTGCAATCTACAAAATCTAAATCCAGATCTGTGGCTCCCCGATCAGAGCCGTTCTCTGGAATACATACATTACATAATAATACTGACCACACACAGGAATATGTCAGGAAAAAACTTCTCCCCCCCCCTTTGGAACCTCAGAGGGAGGAGAAAATACACTAAATACCGATTTATTTGTCTTGCCGAAAATGTTCAGGAAAACTAAACCTTCCTTTTTATTAAAATAACAAACATGTTATACTTACTGCCTCCTCCTCCTCCTCCTCCCTCAACGGTGCTCCTGGCACCTCCTCCTCCTCCCTCAGCGGTGCTCCTGGCACCTCCTCCTCCTCCTCCTCCTCCTCCCTCAGCGGTGCTCCTGGCACCTCCTCCTCCTCCCTCAGCGGTGCTCCTGGCTCCTCCTCCTCCCTCAGCAGTGCTCCTGGCACCTCCTCCTCATTCTCCTCCCTCAGCGGTGCTCCTGGCACCTCCTCCTCCTCCCTTAGCGGTGCTCCTAGCTCCTCCTCCTCCCTCAGCGGTGCTCCTGGCTCCTCCTCCTCCCTCAGCGGTGCTCCTGGCTCCTCCTCCTCCCTCAGCGGTGCTCCTCCTCCTCCCTCAGCGGTGCTCCTGGCACCTCCTCCTCCTCCCTCAGCGGTGCTCCTGGCACCTCCTCCTCCTCCCTCAGCGGTGCTCCTGGCACCTCCCCCTCCCCCCTCAGCGGTGCTCCTGGCACCTCCCCCTCCCCCCTCAGCGGTGCTCCTGGCACCTCCCCCTCCCTCCTCAGCGGTGCTCCTGGCACCTCCCCCTCCCTCAGCGGTGCTCCTGGCACCTCCTCCTCCTCCTCCCTCAGGGGTGCTCCTGGCACCTCCTCCTCATTCTCCTCCCTCAGGGGTGCTCCTGGCACCTCCTCCTCCTCCCTTAGCGGTGCTCCTGGCTCCTCCTCCTCCCTCAGCGGTGCTCCTGGCACCTCCTCCTCCTCCCTCAGCGGTGCTCCTGGCACCTCCCCCTCCCCCCTCAGCGGTGCTCCTAGCTCCTCCTCCTCCTCCCTCAGCGGTGCTCCTGGCTCCTCCTCCTCCCTCAGCAGTGCTCCTGGCACCTCCTCCTCCTCCCTTAGCGGTGCTCCTAGCTCCTCCTCCTCCTCCTCCCTCAGCGGTGCTCCTGGCTCCTCCTCCTCCCTCAGCGGTGCTCCTCCTCCTCCCTCAGCGGTGCTCCTGGCACCTCCTCCTCCCTCAGCGGTGCTCCTGGCACCTCCTCCTCCTCCCTCAGCGGTGCTCCTGGCACCTCCTCCTCCTCCCTCAGCGGTGCTCCTGGCACCTCCCCCTCAGCGGTGCTCCTGGCACCTCCCCCTCCCCCCTCAGCGGTGCTCCTGGCACCTCCCCCTCCCTCCTCAGCGGTGCTCCTGGCACCTCCCCCTCCCTCAGCGGTGCTCCTGGCACCTCCTCCTCCTCCCTCAGGGGTGCTCCTGGCACCTCCTCCTCATTCTCCTCCCTCAGGGGTGCTCCTGGCACCTCCTCCTCCTCCCTTAGCGGTGCTCCTGGCTCCTCCTCCTCCCTCAGCGGTGCTCCTGGCACCTCCTCCTCCTCCCTCAGCGGTGCTCCTGGCACCTCCCCCTCCCCCCTCAGCGGTGCTCCTGGCACCTCCCCCTCCCTCCTCAGCGGTGCTCCTGGCACCTCCCCCTCCCTCAGCGGTGCTCCTGGCACCTCCTCCTCCTCCCTCAGGGGTGCTCCTGGCACCTCCTCCTCATTCTCCTCCCTCAGGGGTGCTCCTGGCACCTCCTCCTCCTCCCTTAGCGGTGCTCCTGGCTCCTCCTCCTCCCTCAGCGGTGCTCCTGGCTCCTCCTCCTACCTCAGCGGTGCTCCTGGCTCCTCCTCCCTCAGCGGTGCTCCTTCTCCTCCTCCCTCAGCGGTGCTCCTGGCACCTCCTCCTCATTCTCCTCCCTCAGCGGTGCTCCTGGCTCCTCCTCCTCCCTCAGCGGTGCTCCTGGCTCCTCCTCCTCCCTCAGCGGTGCTCCTGGCACCTCCTCCTCCCTCAGCGGTGCTCCTGGCACCTCCTCCTCCTCCTCCCTCAGTGGTGCTCCTGGCACCTCCTCCTCCTCCTCCCTCAGCGGTGCTCCTGGCACCTCCTCCTCCTCCCTCAGCGGTGCTCCTGGCACCTCCTCCTCCTCATTCTCCTCCCTCAGCGGTGCTCCTGGCACCTCCTCCTCCTCCCTCAGCGGTGCTCCTGGCTCCTCCTCCTCCCTCAGCGGTGCTCCTGGCTCCTCCTCCTCCCTCAGCGGTGCTCCTGGCTCCTCCTCCTCCCTCAGCGGTGCTCCTGGCACCTCCTCCTCCCTCAGCGGTGCTCCTGGCACCTCCTCCTCATTCTCCTCCCTCAGCGGTGCTCCTGGCACCTCCTCCTCCCTCAGCGGTGCTCCTGGCACCTCCTCCTCCTCCCTCAGGGGTGCTCCTGGCACCTCCTCCTCCTCCCTCAGGGGTGCTCCTTGCACCTCCTCCTCCTCCCTCAGGGGTGCTCCTGGCACCTCCTCCTCCTCATTCTTCTCCCTCAGCGGTGCTCCTGGCACCTCCTCCTCCTCCCTCAGCGGTGCTCCTGGCACCTCCTCCTCATTCTCCTCCCTCAGCGGTGCTCCTGGCACCACCTCCTCCTCCTCCCTCAGCGGTGCTCCTGGCACCTCCTCCTCCTCCTCAGCGGCGCTCCTGGCACCTCCTCCTCCTCAGCGGCGCCCCTGGCACCTCCTCCTCCTCCCTCAGCGGTGCTCCTGGCACCTCCTCCTCCTCCCTCAGCGGTGCTCCTGGCACCTCCCCCTCCCCCCTCAGCGGTGCTCCTGGCACCTCCCCCTCCCCCCTCAGCGGTGCTCCTGGCACCTCCCCCTCCCTCCTCAGCGGTGCTCCTGGCACCTCCCCCTCCCTCAGCGGTGCTCCTGGCACCTCCTCCTCCTCCCTCAGGGGTGCTCCTGGCACCTCCTCCTCATTCTCCTCCCTCAGGGGTGCTCCTGGCACCTCCTCCTCCTCCCTCAGCGGTGCTCCTGGCTCCTCCTCCTCCCTCAGCGGTGCTCCTGGCACCTCCTCCTCCTCCCTCAGCGGTGCTCCTGGCACCTCCCCCCTCCCCCCTCAGCGGTGCTCCTGGCACCTCCCCCTCCCTCCTCAGCGGTGCTCCTGGCACCTCCCCCTCCCTCAGCGGTGCTCCTGGCACCTCCTCCTCCTCCCTCAGGGGTGCTCCTGGCACCTCCTCCTCATTCTCCTCCCTCAGGGGTGCTCCTGGCACCTCCTCCTCCTCCCTTAGCGGTGCTCCTGGCTCCTCCTCCTCCCTCAGCGGTGCTCCTGGCTCCTCCTCCTACCTCAGCGGTGCTCCTGGCTCCTCCTCCCTCAGCGGTGCTCCTTCTCCTCCTCCCTCAGCGGTGCTCCTGGCACCTCCTCCTCATTCTCCTCCCTCAGCGGTGCTCCTGGCTCCTCCTCCTCCCTCAGCGGTGCTCCTGGCTCCTCCTCCTCCCTCAGCGGTGCTCCTGGCACCTCCTCCTCCTCCTCCCTCAGCGGTGCTCCTGGCACCTCCTCCTCCTCCTCCCTCAGCGGTGCTCCTGGCACCTCCTCCTCCTCCCTCAGCGGTGCTCCTGGCACCTCCTCCTCCTCATTCTCCTCCCTCAGCGGTGCTCCTGGCACCTCCTCCTCCTCCCTCAGCGGTGCTCCTGGCTCCTCCTCCTCCCTCAGCGGTGCTCCTGGCTCCTCCTCCTCCCTCAGCGGTGCTCCTGGCTCCTCCTCCTCCCTCAGCGGTGCTCCTGGCACCTCCTCCTCATTCTCCTCCCTCAGCGGTGCTCCTGGCACCTCCTCCTCCCTCAGCGGTGCTCCTGGCACCTCCTCCTCCTCCCTCAGGGGTGCTCCTGGCACCTCCTCCTCCTCCCTCAGGGGTGCTCCTTGCACCTCCTCCTCCTCCCTCAGGGGTGCTCCTGGCACCTCCTCCTCCTCATTCTTCTCCCTCAGCGGTGCTCCTGGCACCTCCTCCTCCTCCCTCAGCGGTGCTCCTGGCACCTCCTCCTCATTCTCCTCCCTCAGCGGTGCTCCTGGCACCACCTCCTCCTCCTCCCTCAGCGGTGCTCCTGGCACCTCCTCCTCCTCCTCAGCGGCGCTCCTGGCACCTCCTCCTCCTCCTCAGCGGCGCTCCTGGCACCTCCTCCTCCTCTTCTCAAGTACCCCGGAGAATCGCTATCCCTCGGGGCACTCATGTGGGCGCGCTCCTGTGTCCTGCTGCTGCATCCATTGACACAGACAGCAGGACTCAGCTCCGCCCCCCGGCTCCCACATCACTGGATTTGATTGCCAGCAGGAGCCAATGGCTGCCCTGCTATTAACCTACCCAATCAGGACCTGAGACAGGGGCTGGAGCGGGGGTGCTCATCCCCGGCTCAGGTAAGTAAATTGGGGGCTTTGGGAGGGCAGCTGCACTAAAGAAGGTTTTACACCTCAATGCAGAGAATGCATGACGGTGAAAAACACTGAAGGTTTACAAACCCCTTTAAGCCCTTCCCGACCGGCTCCTGTAGATATACGTCGGCAGAAGGGCACAGCTGTGCAAAGTAATGGACCCGTACAGTACTTTGAATTTGCTGCCGTGTGCAGCGCGCGCGCCTGGCGCGAGCTCTGTGAGGCGGGTCGCGGGTCCCGTGGACTCGATCGCCGTGGGGATACCCGCGATCACCTCACGGAGAGGTCGAACGGGGAGATGCTGATGTAAACAAATATCTCCCCGTTCTGCCTAGTGACAGGACACTGATCTCTGCTCCCTGTCATCAGAGCAGAGATCAGTGACATGTCACACACAGCCCCTCCCCCCTACAGTTAGAATCACTCCCAGTGCTGACTTAGCCCCTCCCCGCCCCCTACTGGTTAAGCCCTTCACTGCCAGTGTCATTTACACAGGAATCAGTGCAATTTTATAGCACTGATCGCTGTATAAATGACACTGGTCCCAAAAATGTGTCAAAAATGTCCGACATAATGTCGCAGTCACAATAAAAAAAAAAAAAATGATCGCCGCCATTACTAGTAAAAAAAAAAAAAAATTATTAATAAAAATGCCATAAAACTATCCCCCATTTTGTAAACACTATAACTTTTGCACAAACAAATCAATAAACGCTTATTGCGATTTTTTTCACCAAAAATATGTAGAAGAATACGATCGGCCTAAACTGAGGACAAAAATGTTTTTTTATATATTTTTGGGGATATTTATTATAGCAAAATGTAAAAAATAATGCGTCTTTTTCAAAATTGTCACTCTTATTTTGTTTATAGTGCAAAAAATAAAAATCGCAGAGATGATCAAATACCCCCAAAAGAAAGCTCTATTTGTGGGGAAAAAAGGACGTCAATTTTGTTTCAGAGCCGTGTGGCACGACCGCGCAATTGTCAGTTAAAGCGACGCAGTGCCGAATCGCAAAAAGTGCTCTGGTCAGGAAGGGGGTAAATTCTTCCGAGGCTGAAGTGGTTAAAGGCTCATTCAGTTGGGCAATTCATTTTGTCGTTTTCAGAGACACTGGGAGAGGTGTGATCAGAGACACTGGGGGGTGTGATCAGAGACACTGGGAGAGGTGTGATCACAGACACCGGGAGAGGTGTGATCACAGACACCGGGAGAGGTGTGATCAGAGACACTGGGAGAGGTGTGATCAGAGACACTGGGAGAGGTGTGATCAGAGACACTGGGGGGTGTGATCAGAGACACTGGGGGGTGTGATCAGAGACACTGGGGGGTGTGATCAGAGACACTGGGGGGTGTGATCAGAGACACTGCGGGGTGTGATCAGAGACACTGGGGGGTGTGATCAGAGACACTGGGGGGTGTGATCAGAGACACTGGGAGAGGTGATCAGAGACACTGGGAGAGGTGTGATCAGAGACACTGGGGGGTGTGATCAGAGACACTGGGGGGTGTGATCAGAGACACTGGGGGGTGTGATCAGAGACACTGGGAGAGGTGATCAGAGACACTGGGAGAGGTGTGATCAGAGACACTGGGGGGTGTGATCAGAGACACTGGGGGGTGTGATCAGAGACACTGGGGGGTGTGATCAGAGACACTGGGAGAGGTGTGATCAGAGACACTGGGGGGTGTGATCAGAGACACTGGGGGGTGTGATCAGAGACACTGGGGGGTGTGATCAGAGACACTGGGGGGTGTGATCAGAGACACTGCGGGGTGTGATCAGAGACACTGGGGGGTGTGATCAGAGACACTGGGAGAGGTGATCAGAGACACTGGGAGAGGTGTGATCAGAGACACTGGGGGGTGTGATCAGAGACACTGGGGGGTGTGATCAGAGACACTGGGGGGTGTGATCAGAGACACTGGGAGAGGTGTGATCAGAGACACTGGGGGGTGTGATCAGAGACACTGGGGGGTGTGATCAGAGACACTGGGGGGTGTGATCAGAGACACTGGGGGGTGTGATCAGAGACACTGGGAGAGGTGTGATCAGAGACACCGGGAGAGGTGTGATCAGAGACACTGGGGGGTGTGATCAGAGACACTGGGGGGTGTGATCAGAGACACTGGGAGAGGTGATCAGAGACACTGGGAGAGGTGTGATCAGAGACACTGGGGGGTGTGATCAGAGACACTGGGGGGTGTGATCAGAGACACTGGGGGGTGTGATCAGAGACACTGGGAGAGGTGTGATCAGAGACACTGGGAGAGGTGATCAGAGACACTGGGAGAGGTGTGATCAGAGACACTGGGGGGTGTGATCAGAGACACTGGGGGGTGTGATCAGAGACACTGGGGGGTGTGATCAGAGACACTGGGGGGTGTGATCAGAGACACTGGGGGGTGTGATCACAGACACCGGGAGAGGTGTGATCACAGACACCGGGAGAGGTGTGATCACAGACACCGGGAGAGGTGTGATCAGAGACACTGGGAGAGGTGTGATCAGAGACACTGGGAGAGGTGTGATCAGAGACACTGGGGGGTGTGATCAGAGACACTGGGGGGTGTGATCAGAGACACTGGGGGGTGTGATCAGAGACACTGGGGGGTGTGATCAGAGACACTGCGGGGTGTGATCAGAGACACTGGGGGGTGTGATCAGAGACACTGGGAGAGGTGATCAGAGACACTGGGAGAGGTGTGATCAGAGACACTGGGGGGTGTGATCAGAGACACTGGGGGGTGTGATCAGAGACACTGGGAGAGGTGTGATCAGAGACACTGGGAGAGGTGATCAGAGACACTGGGAGAGGTGTGATCAGAGACACTGGGGGGTGTGATCAGAGACACTGGGGGGTGTGATCAGAGACACTGGGGGGTGTGATCAGAGACACTGCGGGGTGTGATCAGAGACACTGGGGGGTGTGATCAGAGACACCGGGAGAGGTGTGATCACAGACACCGGGAGAGGTGTGATCACAGACACCGGGAGAGGTGTGATCAGAGACACTGGGAGAGGTGTGATCAGAGACACTGGGAGAGGTGTGATCAGAGACACTGGGGGGTGTGATCAGAGACACTGCGGGGTGTGATCAGAGACACTGGGGGGTGTGATCAGAGACACTGGGAGAGGTGATCAGAGACACTGGGAGAGGTGTGATCAGAGACACTGGGGGGTGTGATCAGAGACACTGGGGGGTGTGATCAGAGACACTGGGGGGTGTGATCAGAGACACTGGGAGAGGTGTGATCAGAGACACTGGGGGGTGTGATCAGAGACACTGGGGGGTGTGATCAGAGACACTGGGGGGTGTGATCAGAGACACTGCTGGTAGAGATGTGATCATCCTGTGATATGAGAAGCCTGAATAAGTGGATAAGAAGGAGGAGAATCTAAAGAGGCCGAGCAGAGGATTGATTGCAATCTAAAGGTGTAGCTCCTAAGCCTATAAGGTGAGGGCACAACTGGTGACGGTGGCACGAGGAGATAGATATGCACACACACACACACACACACACACACACACACACACAGAGGTGGATTAGAGTGAAGATATTTACCTTCATTCATCTAGTGATATTACAGATCACCAAATGGACTGTTTGTTTTTCTTGTACGATCGTTCTCTTATGTACGATTGATTGGAATTTATAAGGACACCGAGTGCAATAAGGAGTACATTGCACTTTATTGCTAGTTTTAAGGCATAGAATTATTTCTTTTGTATAGTAATCAGGGAATTTACAGCATAATGCACATTTTTTTATATATAAAATTTCTGTATAAGCACATTGGATATCATTTTGTATAAAACACATTTGATTTTTGGTATAGCGCTGCACTTATTTCGTATTTTCACGTATTTTGGAGGTGTGGGAAGTTCCGGCAGGTTTTTGGGTATTATATAGCAGCTCACAAGGTTTTACCTAAATAAAGCTGTTAGAATGGCCCAGCCAATCACATGACTCGTATCCAATAGAAAGTCTATGGAAAGAACTAAAGATCAGAGTCCATAGAAGAGGCCCACAGAACCTTCAAGATCTGAAGACCAAAATCCCACCTGAGCAACGCATGCGCCTTGTTCCTCCATACAGGAGGCGGAGTCTTGAAGCATCACAAAGGATTTTGTACCGAGTATTAAATACATTTCAGTTAGGGGGTTGAATACTTTTTCCTGTGTCCTCCCATTTTATTACACATTTCATTTCTGAAGGGATTTGTTTCGGTGTCTTTGTACGGATTGGATAGATTGTCACCGACATGTGTGGGGGGAATTTCATGTCAATGTCACCTTTACCAATAGATTGACCTAGAGAAATGGTGACGGGTTCAATACTTATTTTACCTGCTGTATATCTTTAGGCAGAACTCCGAGTTCTCTGTACCCCAAATACTCGGTCCTGTGCAGAGCCGGCCACAGCTTCACCCTCCAGAGAAATCCCCGGGGGTGACACGAGGGTCCCTCTCCTCATTATACGGGGCCCACATTCATCCAATGAGGGGACCATGTTGTGGGACCCACAAAAGAGGAAATCCAGCACCTCCCCCTCCTCCCCCTCCCCCCCTCGGCGTTTGTTTGGATTCCATTGGTCAGCAGATCAGACATTTCATACATAAAACACATTTATAAATGAAGTAGAGAAGGAATCTAATCTCACCTACACCGGCCTCCCTCAGGGTCTGTCCAGTGCACAGGATCAGCTTTTCATCGTCCTCCAGACCCACCACCAGCTCATTGGTCTGTAAAGAGAGACAATCACATCAACACCTCGGGAGAGTCACTCACAGCACTGCTCAGCCCATAGATTAGGGTGAAGGGGGGGAGGGGTGATAATATGTAAAGTGTTGTATCCCATAGCAACAAACAAAACAGAATATGGACAATTCTGATTGGTCGGTATGTGTTACCGGTGAGACCGTCCTCCAGCACAGCATGACATGAATCCACACACCACAACTTTATTATTCCAGTACAAATATACACACTCCACCCAGAACCTCCTCCAGTGCGTCTCCCCTCCTACTAAATGTAGACTTTATATGTAAGCCCCCTTGGGGGGTGAAATACGTCACAGAGAGGTGCTGCATGGAGTGTCCACATTCATCCTGGAACAATAAAGTTGGTTTAAAGCAGGGGTGTCAAACTCAATTTCATTGTGGGCTGCATCAGCATTATGGTTGCCCTCAAAGGGCCGGTTGTATCTGTAAGACTAGATGGCACTGGCCGAGGGACGGCACTGGCGGAGGGACGGCACTGGCGGAGGGACGGCACTGGCGGAGGGACGGCACTGGCGGAGGGACGGCACTGGCGGAGGACGGCACTGGCGGAGGGACGGTACTGGCGGAGGGACGGTACTGGCGGAGGGACGGTACTGGCGGAGGGACGGTACTGGCGGAGGGACGGTACTGGCGGAGGGACGGTACTGGCGGAGGGACGGCACTGGCGGAGGGACGGCACTGGCGGAGGGACGGCACTGGCAGAGGGACGGCACTGGCAGAGGGACGGCACTGGCAGAGGGACGGCACTGGCAGAGGGACGGCACTGGCAGAGGGACGGCACTGGCAGAGGGACGGCACTGGCAGAGGGACGGCACTGGCAGAGGGACGGCACTGGCAGAGGGACGGCACTGGCAGAGGGACGGCACTGGCAGGGGACGCACTGGCAGAGGGACGGCACTGGCAGAGGGACGGCACTGGCAGAGGGACGGCACTGGCAGAGGGACGGCACTGGCAGAGGGACGGCACTGGCAGAGGGACGGCACTGGCAGAGGGACGGCACTGGCAGAGGGACGGCACTGGCAGAGGGACGGCACTGGCAGAGGGACGGCACTGGCAGAGGGACGGCACTGGCAGAGGGACGGCACTGGCAGAGGGACGGCACTGGCAGAGGGACGGCACTGGCAGAGGGACGGCACTGGCAGAGGGACGGCACTGGCAGAGGGACGGCACTGGCAGAGGGACGGCACTGGCAGAGGGACGGCACTGGCAGAGGGACGGCACTGGCAGAGGGACGGCACTGGCAGAGGGACGGCACTGGCAGAGGGACGGCACTGGCAGAGGGACGGCACTGGCAGAGGGACGGCACTGGCAGAGGGACGGCACTGGCAGAGGGACGGCACTGGCAGAGGGACGGCACTGGCAGAGGGACGGCACTGGCAGAGGGACGGCACTGGCAGAGGGACGGCACTGGCAGAGGGACGGCACTGGCAGAGGGACGGCACTGGCAGAGGGACGGCACTGGCAGAGGGACGGCACTGGCAGAGGGACGGCACTGGCAGAGGGACGGCACTGGCAGAGGGACGGCACTGGCAGAGGGACGGCACTGGCAGAGGGACGGCACTGGCAGAGGGACGGCACTGGCAGAGGGACGGCACTGGCAGAGGGACGGCACTGGCAGAGGGACGGCACTGGCAGAGGGACGGCACTGGCAGAGGGACGGCACTGGCAGAGGGACGGCACTGGCAGAGGGACGGCACTGGCAGAGGGACGGCACTGGCAGAGGGACGGCACTGGCAGAGGGACGGCACTGGCAGAGGGACGGCACTGGCAGAGGGACGGCACTGGCAGAGGGACGGCACTGGCAGAGGGACGGCACTGGCAGAGGGACGGCACTGGCAGAGGGACGGCACTGGCAGAGGGACGGCACTGGCAGAGGGACGGCACTGGCAGAGGGACGGCACTGGCAGAGGGACGGCACTGGCAGAGGGACGGTACTGGCAGAGGGACGGTACTGGCAGAGGGACGGTACTGGCAGAGGGACGGTACTGGCGGAGGGACGGTATTGGCCGAGGGACGGTACTGGCAGAGGGACGGTACTGGCAGAGGGACGGTACTGGCCGGAGGGACGGTATTGGCCGAGGGACGGTACTGGCAGAGGGACGGTACTGGCAGAGGGACGGTACTGGCCGAGGGACGGCATTGGCGGAGGGACGGCATTGGCGGAGGGACGGTACTGGCAGAGGGACGGTACTGGCAGAGGGACGGTACTGGCGGAGGGACGGTACTGGCGGAGGGACGGTACTGGCGGAGGGACGGTATTGGCAGCCAATAGGAGTACACAAACACAAGTGACAAGAGGAGACGAGGCTCCGGTTATGGGCGGAGTTTGTACTGACCTTGGCTCCATGCGCCTGGTGGATGATCTTCATTGTATCTACAAAAACACAAAACCAGAATCACTATTTACCTTCATCAGACAGATCCCCCCTCATGTCTACAGACCCTCCGGTCTCCAGGGTTGGCCGTATTCTCATGTATAAGGATACAAACTCATAAGCCGCTCTCCACCATGGTCTATATATAGACAGGAAGTGAAGAGAATTTCCCCAATGGGGACACACAGCAGCTTTGGGACCCGTCTCGTCTTTTTTTACTGGTTTCTGTGTCCCCAATTAGGGAACTTTATTGTCCATTTGATGGGTGTCATTCAAAACAGGAAGTGAGGGAAGCTCCATTCCGAATAGAGAGCGGACAGGATGACAACCCTTCCTGGATTTCTTGGCTTGGGTTGGACTTGAAAGCCAAA
>JBBHAA010003898.1:0-43112 GCA_037953035.1 Aquarana catesbeiana
CTCCATGCCCCCCCCTCAGTACACACAGGCCCCCCTCCATGCCCCCCCCCTCAGTACACACAGGCCCCCCTCCATGCCCCCCCCTCAGTACACACAGGCCCCCCTCCATGCCCCCCCCTCAGTACACACAGGCCCCCCCTCCATGCCCCCCCCCTCAGTACACACAGGCCCCCCTCCATGCCCCCCCCCTCAGTACACACAGGCCCCCCTCCATGCCCCCCCCCCTCAGTACACACAGGCCCCCCTCCATGCCCCCCCCCTCAGTACACACAGGCCCCCCTCCATGCCCCCCCCCCTCAGTACACACAGGCCCCCCTCCATGCCCCCCCCCTCAGTACACACAGGCCCCCCTCCATGCCCCCCCCCTCAGTACACACAGACCCCCCCAGTACACACAGGCCCCCCTCCATGTCCCCCCCTCAGTACACACAGGCCCCCCTCCATGCCCCCCCCTCAGTACACACAGGCCCCCCTCCATGCCCCCCCCCCTCAGTACACACAGGCCCCCCCTCCATGCCCCCCCCCCTCAGTACACACAGGCCCCCCTCCATGCCCCCCCTCAGTACACACAGGCCCCCCTCCATGCCCCCCCCCTCAGTACACACAGGCCCCCCTCCATGTCCCCCCCTCAGTACACACAGGCCCCCCTCCATGCCCCCCCCTCAGTACACACAGCCCCCCCCCCCTCAGTACACACAGGCCCCCCTCCATGCCCCCCCCCTCAGTATACACAGGCCCCCCTCCATGCCCCCCCCCTCAGTACACACAGACCCCCCCCCAGTACACACAGGCCCCCCTCCATGTCCCCCCCCTCAGTACACACAGGCCCCCCTCCATGTCCCCCCTCAGTACACACAGGCCCCCCTCCATGTCCCCCCTCAGTACACACAGGCCCCCCTCCATGTCCCCCCTCAGTACACACAGGCCCCCCTCCATGTCCCCCCTCAGTACACACAGGCCCCCCTCCATGTCCCCCCTCAATACACACAGGCCCCCCTCCATGTCCCCCCTCAGTACACACAGGCCCCCCTCCATTACCCCCCTCAGTACACACAGACCCCCCTCCATGTCCCCCCTCAGTACACACAGACCCTCCCTCCATGTTCCCCCCTCAGTACACACAGGCCCCATCCATGTCCCCCCCTCAGTACACACAGGCCCTCCTCCATGTCCCCCCTCCATGTCCCCCCTCAGTACACACAGACCCCCCTCCATGTCCCCCCTCAGTACACACAGACCCTCCCTCCATGTCCCCCCCTCACCCCTCAGTACACACAGACCCCCCTCCATGTCCCCCCCTCAGTACACACAGGCCCTCCTCCATGTCCCCCCTCAGTACACACAGGCCCTCCTCCATGTCCCCCCTCAGTACACACAGGCCCTCCTCCATGTCCCCCCTCAGTACACACAGGCCCTCCTCCATGTCCCCCCTCAGTACACACAGGCCCTCCTCCATGTCCCCCCTCAGTACACACAGGCCCTCCTCCATGTCCCCCCTCAGTACACACAGGCCCTCCTCCATGTCCCCCCTCAGTACACACAGGCCCCCCTCCATGTCCCCCCCCTCAGTACACACAGGCCCTCCTCCATGTCCCCCCCCTCAGTACACACAGGCCCTCCTCCATGTCCCCCCCCTCAGTACACACAGGCCCTCCTCCATGTCCCCCCCCTCAGTACACACAGGCCCTCCTCCATGTCCCCCCTCAGTACACACAGGCCCTCCTCCATGTCCCCCCCCCTCAGTACACACAGACCCCCTCCATGTCCCCCCTCCTCAGTACACACAGACCCCCTCCATGTCCCCCCTCAGTACACACAGGCCCCCCTCCATGTCCCCCCCTCAGTACACACAGGCCCCCCTCAATGTCCCCCCCTCAGTACACACAGGCCCCCCTCCATGTCCCCCCTCAGTACACACAGCCCCCCCTCCATGTCCCCCCTCAGTACACACAGGCCCCCCTCCATGTCCCCCCCTCAGTACACACAGGCCCCCCTCCATGTCCCCCCTCAGTACACACAGGCCCTCCTCCATGTCCCCCCTCAGTACACACAGCCCCCCCTCCATGTCCCCCCCTCAGTACACACAGACCCCCCTCCATGTCCCCCCTCAGTACACACAGGCCCCCCTCCATGTCCCCCCTCAGTACACACAGGCCCCCCTCCATGTCCCCCCTCAGTACACACAGGCCCCCCTCCATGTCCCCCCCTCAGTACACACAGCCCCCCCTCCATGTCCCCCCCTCAGTACACACAGACCCCCCTCCATGTCCCCCCCTCAGTACACACAGGCCCCCCTCCATGTCCCCCCTCAGTACACCCTCCATGTCCCCCCTCAGTACACACAGGCCCCCCTCCATGTCCCCCCTCAGTACACACAGGCCCCCCTCCATGTCCCCCCCTCAGTACACACAGGCCCCCCTCCATGTCCCCCCCTCGGTACACACAGCCCCCCCCGGGTGTCCCCCCCCTCAGTACCGTTTGAAGTGCTCGATGATCTTGTCGTCCCGGACGTTCTCAGGCAGGTTCCCCACCCAGAGGTGCCTGGTCTCCCGCACCATGCTGGCCGCACCGTGTCCCGCTCATACAGCCCGGCGGCCGTCCCGGCCCGGCATCACCAGCCCCGGGGAGAGGAGGAGAATACAGTGGAGGGGGTGGGCTCCGTCGGTGTGGTTCGGTAGACCGATGTTCCCGGTGACGTGTCTCCGCCGTGTCCCGCTCTCTCTCCTCACACACACGCTCGGCGCCGACACTGACACTGCGCATGCGCGTCCGCCGCTGAGGTGAATGGGGAGCTGAGGGGGTGGAGGAGGGCGGGGCCGGCCAGCGCAGGCGCGCTAATCTCACCCGTCCGTCATCTCACGGCGCAGGCGCAGAGCTCCACCCCCAAGCGCCTGCGCACTCACACACCGCCTGACAGGCCCGGAGGGGGCGGAGTTATCTATGACTGATAGGATTGGAGGAGGGAGGAGCGAAGACTGACAGAATGTGTGACCCTCTGTGTGTGACAGACCCCTCCCCCTCATACAGAGATCAACACATCTCCATAGCAACATACACAGATCAACACATCTCCATAGCAACCATACACAGATCAACACATCTCCATAGCAACCATACAGAGATCAACACATCTCCATAGCAACCATACAGAGAACAACACATCTCCATAGCAACCATACAGAGAACAACACATCTCCATAGCAACCATACACAGAACAACACATCTCCATAGCAACCATACAGAGAACAACACATCTCCATAGCAACCATACAGAGATCAACACATCTCCATAGCACAACCATACAGAGAACAACACATCTCCATAGCAACCATACAGAGAACAACACATCTCCATAGCAACCATACAGAGAACAACACATCTCCATAGCAACCATACAGAGATCAACACATCTCCATAGCAACCATACAGAGATCAACACATCTCCATAGCAACCATACAGAGAACAACACATCTCCATAGCAACCATACAGAGAACAACACATCTCCATAGCAACCATACACAGAACAACACATCTCCATAGCAACCGTACAGAGATCAACACATCTCCATAGCAACCGTACAGAGATCAACACATCTCCATAGCAACCGTACAGAGATCAACACATCTCCATAGCAACCGTACAGAGATCAACACATCTCCATAGCAACCGTACACAGATCAACACATCTCCATAGCAACCATACAGAGATCAACACATCTCCATAGCAACCATACACAGATCAACACATCTCCATAGCAACCATACAGAGATCAACACATCTCCATAGCAACCATACAGAGATCAACACATCTCCATAGCAACCATACACAGATCAACACATCTCCATAGCAACCATACAGAGATCAACACATCTCCATAGCAACCATACACAGATCAACACATCTCCATAGCAACCATACAGAGATCAACACATCTCCATAGCAACCATACAGAGAACAACACATCTCCATAGCAACCATACACAGATCAACACATCTCCATAGCAACCATACAGAGAACAACACATCTCCATAGCAACCATACACAGATCAACACATCTCCATAGCAACCATACACAGATCAACACATCTCCATAGCAACCATACAGAGAACAACACATCTCCATAGCAACCATACACAGATCAACACATCTCCATAGCAACCATACAGAGAACAACACATCTCCATAGCAACCATACAGAGAACAACACATCTCCATAGCAACCATACAGAGAACAACACATCTCCATAGCAACCATACAGAGAACAACACATCTCCATAGCAACCATACACAGATCAACACATCTCCATAGCAACCATACAGAGAACAACACATCTCCATAGCAACCATACAGAGAACAACACATCTCCATAGCAACCATACAGAGAACAACACATCTCCATAGCAACCATACACAGATCAACACATCTCCATAGCAACCATACAGAGAACAACACATCTCCATAGCAACCATACAGAGAACAACACATCTCCATAGCAACCATACACAGAACAACACATCTCCATAGCAACCGTACAGAGATCAACACATCTCCATAGCAACCGTACAGAGATCAACACATCTCCATAGCAACCATACACAGATCAACACATCTCCATAGCAACCATACACAGATCAACACATCTCCATAGCAACCATACACAGATCAACACATCTCCATAGCAACCGTACAGAGATCAACACATCTCCATAGCAACCATACAGAGATCAACACATCTCCATAGCAACCGTACAGAGAACAACACATCTCCATAGCAACCGTACAATGAACACATCTCCATAGCAACCATACAGAGATCAACACATCTCCATAGCAACCGTACAGAGAACAACACATCTCCACAGCAACCATACAGAGATCAACACATCTCCATAGCAACCATACAGAGAACAACACATCTCCATAGCAACCATACAGAGATCAACACATCTCCATAGCAACCATACACAGATCAACACATCTCCATAGCAACCATACAGAGAACAACACATCTCCATAGCAACCATTCAGAGATCAACACATCTCCATAGCAACCATACAGAGATCAACACATCTCCATAGCAACCATACAGAGATCAACACATTTCCATAGCAACCATACAGAGATCAACACATCTCCATAGCAACCGTACAGAGAACAACACATCTCCATAGCAACCATACAGAGATCAACACATCTCCATAGCAACCCTATAGAGATCAACACATCTCCATAGCAACCATACACAGATCAACACATCTCCATAGCAACCGTACACAGATCAACACATCTCCATAGCAACCATACACAGATCAACACATCTCCATAGCAACCGTACACAGATCAACACATCTCCATAGCAACCGTACAGAGATCAGCACATCTCCATAGCAACCGTACAGAGATCAACACATCTCCATAGCAACCGTACACAGATCAACACATCTCCATAGCAACCATACAGAGATCAACACATCTCCATAGCAACCGTACAGAGATCAACACATCTCCATAGCAACCGTACAGAGAACAACACATCTCCATAGCAACCATACAGAGATCAACACATCTCCATAGCAACCGTACAGAGATCAACACATCTCCATAGCAACGGTACAGAGATCAACGCATCTCCATAGCAACCATACAGAGATCAACACATCTCCATAGCAACCGTACAGAGAACAACACATCTCCATAGCAACCATACAGAGATCAACACATCTCCATAGCAACTGTACAGAGAACAACACATCTCCATAGCAACCATACAGAGATCAACACATCTCCATAGCAACCATACAGAGAACAACACATCTCCATAGCAACCATACAGAGAACAAACACATCTCCATAGCAAACTGTACAGAGAACAACACATCTCCATAGCAACCATACACAGATCAACACATCTCCATAGCAACCATACAGAGAACAACACATCTCCATAGCAACCATACAAAGAACAACACATCTCCATAGCAACTGTACAGAGAACAACACATCTCCATAGCAACCATAGGACTCCAGGTGTGCAGAGAACTAGACATGTGCGCCGTCAATAAATTTGTTTTATTTAATTCCGTTCCGTTTCGTATTAGAATTAATTCTTATTTCATAATTTGTGTCCAAAATTCAATTTGGATTTGTATGAAATACGAATTTTCGTTAGGTTCATTAACTTTTCGTAAACAATTACGATGTTCGTTATGATGAATTTATTATGAGGGGCTCCCACCATCCCTGTGCTCATTATGAGGGGCCCCCACCATCCCTGTGCTGTGCTCATTATGAGGGGCTCCCACCATCCCTGTGCTCATAATGAGGGGCCCCCACCATCCCTGTGCTCATTATGAGGGGCCCCCACCATCCCTGTGCTGTGCTCATTATAAGGGGGCTCCCACCATCCCTGTGCTGTGCTCATTATGAGGGGCTCCCACCATCCCTGTGTTGTGCTCATTATGAGGGGCTCCCACCATCCCTGTGCTGTGCTCATTATGAGGGGCTCCCACTATCCCTGTGCTGTGCTCATAATGAGGGGCCCCCACCATCCCTGTGCTGTGCTCATTATGAGGGGCCCCCACCATCCCTGTGCTCATTATGAGGGGCTCCTCCCATCCCTGTGCTGTGCTCATTATGAGGGGCTCCCACCATCCCTGTGCTGTGCTCATTATGAGGGGCTCCCACCATCCCTGTGCTGTGCTCATTATGAGGGGCTCCCACCATCCCTGTGCTGTGCTCATTATGAGGGGCCCCCACCATCCCTGTGCTCATTATGAGGGGCTCCTCCCATCCCTGTGCTGTGCTCATTATGAGGGGCTCCCACCATCCCTGTGCTGTGCTCATTATGAGGGCTCCCCCCATCCCTGTGCTGTGCTCATTATGAGGGGCTCCCCCCATCCCTGTGCTGTGCTCATTATGAGGGGCTCCCACCATCCCTGTGCTGTGCTCATTATGAGGGGCTCCCACCATCCCTGTGCTGTGCTCATTATGAGGGGCTCCCCCCATCCCTGTGCTGTGCTCATTATGAGGGGCTCCTCCCATCCCTGTGCTGTGCTCATTATGAGGGGCTCCCACCATCCCTGTGCTGTGCTCATTATGAGGGGCTCCCACCATCCCTGTGCTGTGCTCATTATGAGGGGCCCCCACCATCCCTGTGCTGTGCTCATTATGAGGGGCTCCTCCCATCCCTGTGCTGTGCTCATTATGAGGGGCTCCCACCATCCCTGTGCTGTGCTCATTATGAGGGGCTCCCACCATCCCTGTGCTGTGCTCATTATGAGGGGCCCCCACCATCCCTGTGCTGTGCTCATTATGAGGGGCTCCTCCCATCCCTGTGCTGTGCTCATTATGAGGGGCTCCCACCATCCCTGTGCTGTGCTCATTATGAGGGGCTCCCACCATCCCTGTGCTGTGCTCATTATAAGGGGCCCCCACCATCCCTGTGCTGTGCTCATTATGAGGGGCTCCCACCATCCCTGTGCTGTGCTCATTATGAGGGGCCCCCACCATCCCTGTGCTCATTATGAGGGGCTCCCACCATCCCTGTGCTGTGCTCATTATGAGGGGCTCCCACCATCCCTGTGCTGTGCTCATTATGAGGGCCCCCACCATCCCTGTGCTGTGCTCATAATGAGGGGCCCCCACCATCCCTGTACTCATTATGAGGGGCTCCCACCATCCCTGTGCTGTGCTCATTATGAGGGGCCCCCACCATCCCCTGTACTCATTATGAGGGGCTCCCACCATCCCTGTGCTGTGCTCATTATGAGGGGCCCCCACCATCCCTGTGCTGTGCTCATTATGAGGGGCTCCCCCCATCCCTCTGCTGTGCTCATTATGAGGGGCTCCCACCATCCCTGTGCTCATTATAAGGGGCCCCCACCATCCCTGTGCTGTGCTCATTATGAGGGGCTCCCCCCATCCCTGTGCTGTGCTCATTATGAGGGGCTCCCACCATCCCTGTGCTGTGCTCATTATGAGGGGCTCCCCCCATCCCTGTGCTGTGCTCATTATGAGGGGCTCCCCCCATCCCTGTGCTGTGCTCATTATGAGGGGCTCCCACCATCCCTGTGCTCATTATGAGGGGCTCCCACCATCCCTGTGCTGTGCTCATTATGAGGGGCTCCCACCATCCCTGTGCTCATTATGAGGGGCTCCCCCCATCCCTGTGCTGTGCTCATTATGAGGGGGCTCCCACCATCCCTGTGCTGTGCTCATTATGAGGGGCCCCCACCATCCCTGTGCTGTGCTCATTATGAGGGGCTCCCACCATCCCTGTGCTGTGCTCATTATGAGGGGCTCCCACCATCCCTGTGCTCATTATGAGGGGCTCCCACCATCCCTGTGCTGTGCTCATTATGAGGGGCTCCCACCATCCCTGTGCTGTGCTGACTTCCTGGGTTTTTTAACTTCATCATAACAAATAATTCTAATTAACGAACATTCTCGTTTCCATTGTAACTGAATTTGGATCCGGAATTCGTAAACGAAATTTCGTATTTCGTACAAAATTTGGAAGCATAGCAATTCGTATTTCGGATCCTCCCGAATGTACGAATTTACGGAAATTTGTACGAATTTTCAATTCGTATGAAACTAATCACACATGTCTACAGAGAACACATCTCCATAGCAACCATAGGACTCCACAAGACATTTCCATAGCAATCATAGACACTCAAGTGAACAGAGAACAAGACATCTCCATAGCAACCATTGATCTTCAGTTGTAAAGAACACGACACATCTCCATAGCAACCATGGGATTCCAGGTGTACAGAGAAAACACACCATATGACTTAAGTTGTACAGACAAATCTCCCATAGCAACCACTAACATTCAGGTGTTCAGAACACAACACATCTCTATAGCAACCATAGAATTAAAGTTGTACAGAGAATAGCACATTTCCCATAGCAACCATAAACCTTCAGCTGTACAGAACACAACACCTCTCCATAGCAACCATAGACCTTCAGGTGTACAGAGAACAATACATCTCCATAGCAACCATAGGACTCCAGGTGTACAGAGAGCAACATATCTCCATAGCAACCACAACCTTCAAGTGTTCAGAGAACAACGCATCTACAAGCAACCATAAACCTTCAGGTATTCAGAAAACAAGACATCTCCATAGCAACCATAGACTTTCAGGTGTACAGGGAACAACACATCTCCACAGCAACCATAGGACTCCAGGTGTACAGGGAACAACACATCTCCATAGCAACCATATCATTCAAGTTGTACAGAGAACAGCATATCTCTCATACCAACCAAAAACCTTCAGGTGTTTGGAACACAACACATCTCCATAGCAACCAAAGACTTTCAGGTGTACGGAGAACAAGACATCTCCATAGCAACCATAGACCTTCAGGTGTACAGAGAACAAGACATCTCCATAGCAACCATAGACCTTCAGGTGTACAGAGAACAACACATAACTGGAGTAGGGACCGTAATACTTCACTGACTGCTGCTGAATTCCAGGTCTTGTGCTGAGCGGCTGCCCTTCTGCTGACTGAACACAGGGGGTCGCTTGCTCAGCATCGTCGCCATTCAGGGAACACTTTTTATTTTCTCAATGAATGCAAAGTGTCCTCTGAGTGGGTGAGGTGGAGAGTGTGACATCACCACCCTGCCTTTCAACCTCGTCCAATCAGAGAAAGCTTTGCATTTAGGCTCCTTTCACACTGAGGCACCTCTAAGCCGCCAGTAAAACACTGAGCACTTTTGTAGAGCTTTTCAGGCGCTTCTGAAGAGCTTTTCATTCATTTCAATGGAGAGGGGCGTTTTTTCACCGCCCTGCCAGTGCACTGCCCCGGTGTGAAAGCGTTCATTGATCTTAATGGAAATAGGTTGTCCTGGAGTACTGTGAGTCAGCCTAGTCCTGGAGTACTGTGAGTCAGCCTAGTTCTGGAGTACTGTGAGTCAGCCTAGTCCTGGAGTACTGTGAGTCAGCCTAGTCCTGGAGTACTGTGAGTCAGCCTAGTTCTGGAGTACTGTGAGTCAGCCTAGTCCTGGAGTACTGTGAGTCAGCCTAGTTCTGGAGCACTGTGAGTCAGCCTAGTCCTGGAGTACTGTGAGTCAGCCTAGTCCTGGAGTACTCTGAGTCAGCCTAGTCCTGGAGTACTGTGAGTCAGCCTAGTTCTGGAGTACTGTGAGTCAGCCTAGTTCTGGAGTACTGTGAGTCAGCCTAGTCCTGGAGTACTGTGAGTCAGCCTAGTCCTGGAGCACTGTGAGTCAGCCTAGTCCTGGAGCACTGTGAGTCAGCCTAGTCCTGGAGTACTGTGAGTCAGCCTTGTTCTGGAGCACTGTGAGTCAGCCTAGTCCAGGAGTACTGTGAGTCAGCCTAGTTCTGGAGTACTGTGAGTCAGCCTAGTCCTGGAGTACTGTGAGTCAGCCTAGTCCTGGAGCACTGTGAGTCAGCCTAGTCCTGGAGCACTGTGAGTCAGCCTAGTTCTGGAGTACTGTGAGTCAGCCTAGTCCTGGAGTACTGTGAGTCAGCCTAGTCCTGGAGCACTGTGAGTCAGCCTAGTCCTGGAGTACTGTGAGTCAGCCTAGTCCTGGAGCACTGTGAGTCAGCCTAGTCCTGGAGCACTGTGAGTCAGCCTAGTCCTGGAGTACTGTGAGTCAGCCTAGTCCTGGAGTACTGTGAGTCAGCCTAGTCCTGGAGTACTCTGAGTCAGCCTAGTGCTGGAGTACTGTGAGTCAGCCTAGTCCTGGAGTACTGTGAGCCCAGCCTAGTCCTGGAGTACTGTGAGTCAGCCTAGTCCTGGAGTACTGTGAGCCCAGCCTAGTCCTGGAGCACTGTGAGTCAGCCTAGTCCTGGAGTACTGTGAGTCAGCCTAGTCCTGGAGTACTGTGAGTCAGCCTAGTCCTGGAGTACTCTGAGTCAGCCTAGTGCTGGAGTACTGTGAGTCAGCCTAGTCCTGGAGTACTGTGAGTCAGCCTAGTCCTGGAGTACTGTGAGTCAGTCTAGTCCCGAAGTACAGTGAGTCAGCCTTGTCCTGGAGCACCGTGAGTCAGCCTAGTCCTGGAGTACTGTGAGTCAGCCTAGTCCTGGAGTACTGTGAGTCAGCCTAGTCCTGGAGCACTATGAGTCAGCCTAGTCCTGGAGCACTGTGAGTCAGCCTAGTCCTGGAGTACTGTGAGTCAGCCTAGTCCTGGAGCACTGTGAGTCAGCCTAGTCCTGGAGTACTGTGAGTCAGCCTAGTCCTGGAGCACTGTGAGTCAGCCTAGTCCTGGAGTACTGTGAGCCCAGCCTAGTCCTGGAGCACTGTGAGTCAGCCTAGTCCTGGAGCACTGTGAGTCAGCCTAGTCCTGGAGCGCTGTGTGTCAGCCTAGTCCTGGAGCGCTGTGAGTCAGCCTAGTCCTGGAGCACCGTGAGTCAGCCTTGTCCTGGAGTACTGTGAGTCAGCCTAGTCCTGGAGCACTGTGAGTACAGCCTAGTCCTGGAGTACTGTGAGTCAGCTTAGTCCTGGAGCACTGTGAGTCAGCCTAGTCCTGGAGTACTGTGAGTCAGCCTAGTCCTAGAGTACTGTGAGTCAGCCTAGTCCTGGAGTACGGTGAGTCAGCCTAGTCCTGGAGTACTGTTAGTCAGTCTAGTCCTGGAGTACTGTGAGTCAGCCTAGTCCTGGAGCACTGTGAGTCAGCCTAGTCCTGGAGCACTGTCAGTCAGCCTAGTCCTGGAGTACTGTGAGCCCAGCCTAGTCCTGGAGTACTGTGAGCCCAGCCTAGTCCTGGAGTACTGTGAGTCAGCCTAGTCCTGGAGCACTGTGAGTCCGCCTAGTCCTGGAGCACTGTGAGTCAGCCTAGTCCTGGAGTACTGTGAGCTCAGCCTAGTCCTGGAGTACTGTGAGCCCAGCCTAGTCCTTGAGTACTGTGAGTCAGCCTAGTCCTGGAGTACTGTGAGTCAGCCTAGTCCTGGAGTACTGTGAGTCAGGATAGTCCTGGAGCACTGTGAGTCAGCCTAGTCCTGGAGTACTGTGAGTCAGCCTAGTCCTGGAGTACTGTGAGTCAGCCTAGTCCTGGAGCACTGTGAGTCAGCCTAGTCCTGGAGTACTGTGAGTCAGCCTAGTCCTGGAGCACTGTGAGTCAGCCTAGTCCTGGAGCACTGTGAGTCAGCCTAGTCCTGGAGCACTGTGAGCCCAGCCTAGTCCTGGAGTACTGTGAGTCAGCCTAGTCCTGGAGCACTGTGAGTCAGCCTAGTCCTGGAGTACTGTGAGTAAGCCTAGTCCTGGAGTACTGTGAGTCAGCCTAGTCCTGGAGCACTGTGAGTCAGCCTAGTCCTGGAGTACTGGGAGTCAGCCTAGTCCTGGAGTACTGGGAGTCAGCCTAGTCCTGGAGTACTGGGAGTCAGCCTAGTCCTGGAGCACTGTGAGTCAGCCTAGTCCTGGAGCACTGTGAGTCAGCCTAGTCCTGGAGCACTGTGAGTCAGCCTAGTCCTGGAGTACTGTGAGTCAGCTTAGTCCTGGAGTACTGTGAGCCCAGCCTAGTCCTGGAGTACTGTGAGTCAGCCTAGTCCTGGAGTACTGTGAGTCAGCCTAGTCCTGGAGTACTGTGAGTCAGCCTAGTCCTGGAGCACTGTGAGTCAGCCTAGTCCTGGAGCACTGTGAGTCAGCCTAGTCCTGGAGCACTGTGAGTCAGCCTAGTCCTGGAGCACTGTGAGTCAGCCTAGTCCTGGAGCACTGTGAGTCAGCCTAGTCCTGGAGCACTGTGAGTCAGCCTAGTCCTGGAGTACTGTGAGTCAGCCTAGTCCTGGAGCACTGTGAGTCAGCCTAGTCCTGGAGCAATGTGTGTCAGCCTATTCCTGGAGTACTGTGAGTCAGCCTAGTCCTGGAGTACTGTGAGTCAGCCTAGTCCTGGAGTACTGTGAGTCAGCCTAGTCCTGGAGCACTGTGAGTCAGCCTAGTCCTGGAGCACTGTGAGTCAGCCTAGTCCTGGAGCACCGTGAGTCAGCCTTGTCCTGGAGTACTGTGAGTCAGCCTAGTCCTGGAGCACTGTGAGTCCAGCCTAGTCCTGGAGTACTGAGTCAGCCTAGTCCTGGAGCATTGTGAGTCAGCCTAGTCCTGGAGTACTGTGAGCCAGCCTAGTCCTGCAGTACTGTGAGTCAGCCTAGTCCTGGAGTACTGTGAGTCAGCCTAGTCCTGGAGCACTGTGAGTCAGTCTAGTCCTGGAGTACCGTGAGTCAGCCTTGTCCTGGAGCACCGTGAGTCACCCTTGTCCTGGAGCACCGTGAGTCAGCCTAGTCCTGGAGCACTGTGAGTCAGCCTAGTCCTGGAGTACTGTGAGTCAGCCTAGTCCTGGAGTACTGTGAGTCAGCCTTGTCCTGGAGCACTGTGAGTCAGCCTAGTCCTGGAGCACTGTGAGTCAGCCTAGTCCTGGAGCACTGTGAGCCAGCCTAGTCCTGGAGCACTGTGAGTCAGCCTTGTCCTGGAGTACTGTGAGTCAGCCTAGTCCTGGAGCACTGTGAGTCAGCCTAGTCCTGGAGCACTGTGAGTCAGCCTAGTCCTGGAGTACTGTGAGTCAGCCTTATCCTGGAGTACTGTGAGTCAGCCTTGTCCTGGAGTACTGTGAGTCAGCCTAGTTCTGGAGTACTGTGAGTCAGCCTAGTCCTGGAGCACCGTGAGTCAGCCTAGTCCTGGAGCACTGTGAGTCAGCCTAGTCCTGGGGTACTGTGAGTCAGCCTAGTCCTGGAGCACTGTGAGTCAGCCTAGTCCTGGAGCACTGTGAGTCAGCCTTGTCCTGGAGCACCGTGAGTCAGCCTTGTCCTGGAGCACCGTGAGTCAGCCTTGTCCTGGAGTACTGTGAGTCAGCCTTGTCCTGGAGTACTGTGAGTCAGCCTTGTCCTGGAGCACCGTGAGTCAGCCTAGTCCTGGAGCACCGTGAGTCAGCCTAGTCCTGGAGCACCGTGAGTCAGCCTTGTCCTGGAGTACAGTTAGTCAGCCTAGTCCTGGAGTACTGTGAGTTAGCCTAGTCCTGGAGCACCGTGAGTCAGCCTAGTCCTGGAGCACTGTGAGTCAGCCTAGTCCTGGAGTACCGTGAGTCAGCCTTGTCCTGGAGCACCGTGAGTCAGCCTTGTCCTGGAGTACTGTGAGTCAGCCTAGTCCTGGAGCACTGTGAGCCAGCCTAGTCCTGGAGTACTCTGAGCCAGCCTAGTCCTGGAGTACTGTGAGTCAGCCTAGTCCTGGAGTACTGTGAGTCAGCCTAGTCCTGGAGTACTGTGAGTCAGCCTAGTCCTGGAGCACTGTGAGTCAGCCTAGTCCTGGAGCACTGTGAGTCAGCCTAGTCCTGGAGCACTGTGAGTCAGCCTAGTCCTGGAGCACTGTAAGTCAGCCTAGTCCTGGAGCACTGTGAGTCAGCCTAGTCCTGGAGCACCGTGAGTCAGCCTAGTCCTGGGGTACTGTGGGTCAGCCTAGTCCTGGAGCACTGTGAGTCAGCCTAGTCCTGGAGTACTGTGAGCCAGCCTAGTCCTGGAGTACTGTGAGTCCAGCCTAGTCCTGGAGCACTGTGAGTCAGCCTAGTCCTGGAGTACTGTGAGTCCAGCCTAGTCCTGGAGCATTATGAGTCAGCCTAGTACTGGAGCACTGTGAGTCAGCCTAGTCTTGGAGTACTGTGAGTCAGCCTAGTCCTGGAGTACTGTGAGTCAGCCTAGTCCTGGAGCACCGTGAGTCCAGCCTAGTCCTGGAGCACTGTGAGTCAGCCTAGTCTTGGAGTACTGTGAGTCCAGCCTAGTCCTGGAGTACTGTGAGCCAGCCTAGTCCTGGAGCACTGTGAGTCAGCCTAGTTCTGGAGCACTGTGAGTCAGCCGAGTCCTGGAGTACCATGAGTCAGCCTAGTCCTGGAGCACCGTGAGTCAGCCTAGTCCTGGAGCACTGTGAGTCAGCCTAGTTCTGGAGTACTGTGAGTCAGCCTAGTTCTGGAGCACCGTGAGTCAGCCTAGTCCTGGAGCACCGTGAGTCAGCCTAGTCCTGGAGTACTGTGAGTCAGCCTAGTCCTGGAGTACTGTGAGCCAGCCTAGTCCTGGAGTACTGTGAGTCCAGCCTAGTCCTGGAGCACTGTGAGTCAGCCTAGTCCTGGAGTACTGTGAGTCAGCCTAGTCCTGGAGCACCGTGAGTCCAGCCTAGTCCTGGAGCACTGTGAGTCAGCCTAGTCTTGGAGTACTGTGAGTCCAGCCTAGTCCTGGAGCACTGTGAGTCAGCCTAGTCCTGGAGCACTGTGAGTCAGCCTAGTCCTGGAGCACTGTAAGTCAGCCTAGTCCTGGAGTACTGTGAGTCAGCCTAGTCCTGGAGCACTGTGAGTCAGCCTAGTCCTGGAGTACTGTGAGTCAGCCTAGTCCTGGAGCACTGTGAGTGCCAGGACTGAGGAGAAAGGTGGGGGCCGCGCTGGACTGTGAAGAGGGTAAGTAGAGATAAGCAGATCTTCTTTTTTCGTAGGGGGTGGGGTTCTGAAAATAAAAAAATTTTTGGAGTTCTCCTTTAAGTCAGACGCTCGATTTCAGTCCCGGGTTTAATCCGCAGAGCTTCTTATGATGTCAGAGACGGTGATACTAAAACGTGCGCGGGGACGCGGCCCGCTAATCTTGTAGGTTAATATACTATTAGTGACGGCAGTGTGTCCCCGTGGGGCCCCGAACCGCAGAGAACCAATCACAGCATCACACATTGTACAATCAGCCCATTATAACTGGAATCAGGCAGATAGGAATAAAAGGAGGACCCCCCCAGGTGGACCTTCCCATCCTGACACGTCACAACGTACCGCAACTATGTCATCATCCGGAAAAGATCCGATCCTTCTTCATCCCGATCCCTGAAACCTCATACAAGCCAAGACACCATCCTGACAGTCATTTACAATCTTTTTATTTCTGCAGCTTTCATTACAATAATTCCTGGTGATCCTGCCATGGAGGTCCTTGTTTAGGCACTTCCTGTCATAGGGTGACAACGCTCTGTGTCAGTCTCCTAATTGTGCTCCTGCGTTGTCACCCTGGAGATTCTGCCATGAATACCCTTGCTCAGGCACTTCCTGTTATAGGGTGACAACGCTCTGTCCTGTCTCCTAATTGTGTTCCTGTGTTGTCACCCTGTCACATGGGCTTCTGATAGAGACTGCTTGTGGCTATTTCAACACACATTGCACAGACATGGCTCACTGTTGTCACCATGTGGAAACCTGCAGTCATCTCTGGAGTGTATGGAGACAGGAAGTTGCAGCAAAGAGGCTGCGGGGGATCAGCAGCACTGAGATGCAACAAAGAAGGAATAATAAAAAAATAAAATAAAAAGATTTTAAACATATAAAAATAGTTGTTTCTGATCCACAGTGCACAGAGCAAGCTACATGTAGCACCCTGATGTTTAGGCGGGGTTGCTAGTAAATTTATTTGCAAAGTGACAGTTGCCTTGGCCGATTGTTAGAAGGTCAATTGATTTCACCCTTACATAGTTACATAATAGGTGAGGTTGAAAAAAGACACAAGTCCATCAAGTCCAACCTATGTGTGTGATTATGTGTCAGTATTACATTATATATCTCTGTATGTTGAGGTTGATTATCTAATAATGTCTTGAAACTATCGATGCTCCCCGCTGAGACCACCGCCTGTGGAAGGGAATTCCACATCCTTGCCACTCTAATGCCCTGTACACACGGTCGGACATTGATCGTACACACGGTGGGACATTGATCGTACACACGGTCGGACATTGATCGTACACACGGTCAGACATTGATCGTACACACGGTCGGACATTGATCGTACACACGGTCGGACATTGATCGTACACACGGTCGGACATTGATCGTACACACGGTGGGACATTGATCGTACACACGGTGGGACATTGATCGTACACACGGTGGGACATTGATCGTACACACGGTCAGACATTGATCGTACACACGGTCGGACATTGATCGTACACACGGTGGGACATTGAACGTACACACGGTGGGACATTGATCGTACACACGGTGGGACATTGATCGTACACACGGTCGGACATTGATCGTACACACGGTCGGACATTGATCGTACACACGGTCGGACATTGATCGTACACACGGTCGGACATTGATCGTACACACGGTGGGACATTGATCGTACACACGGTCGGACATTGATCGTACACACGGTCAGACATTGATCGTACACACGGTCGAACATTGATCGTACACACGGTCGGACATTGATCGTACACACGGTCGGACATTGATCGTACACACGGTGGGACATTGATCGTACACACGGTGGGACATTGATCGTACACACGGTGGGACATTGATCGTACACACGGTCAGACATTGATCGTACACACGGTCGGACATTGATCGTACACACGGTGGGACATTGATCGTACACACGGTGGGACATTGATCGTACACACGGTGGGACATTGATCGTACACACGGTCGGACATTGATCGTACACACGGTCGGACATTGATCGTACACACGGTCGGACATTGATCGTACACACGGTCGGACATTGATCGTACACACGGTCAGACATTGATCGTACACACGGTCGGACATTGATCGTACACACAGTCGGACATTGATCGTACACACGGTCGGACATTGATCGTACACACGGTCGGACATTGATCGTACACACGGTGGGACATTGATCGTACACACGGTCGGACATTGATCGTACACACGGTGGGACATTGATCGTACACACGGTGGGACATTGATCGTACACACGGTCGGACATTGATCGTACACACGGTCGGACATTGATCGTACACACGGTGGGACATTGATCGTACACACGGTCGGACATTGATCGTACATACGGTCGGACATTGATCGTACACACGGTCGGACATTGATCGTACACACGGTCGGACATTGATCGTACACACGGTGGGACATTGATCGTACACACGGTCGGACATTGATCGTACACACGGTCGGACATTGATCGTACACACGGTGGGACATTGATCGTACACACGGTCGGACATTGATCGTACACACGGTCGGACATTGATCGTACACACGGTCGGACATTGATCGTACACACGGTCGGACATTGATCGTACACACGGTCGGACATTGATCGTACACACGGTCGGACATTGATCGTACACACGGTCGGACATTGATCGTACACACGGTCGGACATTGATCGTACACACGGTGGGACATTGATCGTACACACGGTGGGACATTGATCGTACACACGGTCGGACATTGATCGTACACACGGTCGGACATTGATCGTACACACGGTCGGACATTGATCGTACACACGGTCGGACATTGATCGTACACACGGTCGGACATTGATCGTACACACGGTGGGACATTGATCGTACACACGGTCGGACATTGATCGTACACACGGTCGGACATTGATCGTACACACGGTGGGACATTGATCGTACACACGGTCGGACATTGATCGTACACACGGTCGGACATTGATCGTACACACGGTGGGACATTGATCGTACACACGGTCGGACATTGATCGTACACACGGTCGGACATTGATCGTACACACGGTCGGACATTGATCGTACACACGGTCGGACATTGATCGTACACACGGTGGGACATTGATCGTACACACGGTGGGACATTGATCGTACACACGGTGGGACATTGATCGTACACACGGTCGGACATTGATCGTACACACGGTCGGACATTGATCGTACACACGGTCGGACTTTGTTCGGACATTCCGACAACAAAATCCTAGGATTTTTTCCGACGGATGTTGGCTCAAACTTGTCTTGCATACACACGGTCACACAAAGTTGTCGGAAAATCCGATCGTTCTGAACGCGGTGACGTAAAACATGTACATCGGGACTGTAAACGGGGCAGTGGCCAATAGCTTTCATCTCTTCATTTATTCTGAGCATGCGTGGCACTTTGTGCGTCGGATTTATTTGTGTACACACGATCGGAATTTCCGACAACAGATTTTGTTGTCGGAAAATTCCCTTCTGCGAAAAAGTTTTCTCCCTATTGTGGGGTCACCAGTCCGGTATTTATATATTGTGGGGTCACCAGTCCGGTATTTCTATATTGTGGGGTCACCAGTACGGTATTTATATATTGTGGGGTCACCAGTCCGGTATTTCTATATTGTGGGGTCACCAGTACGGTATTTATATATTGTGGGGTCACCAGTCCGGTATTTCTATATTGTGGGGTCACCAGTACGGTATTTATATATTGTGGGGTCACCAGTCCGGTATTTATATATTGTGGGGTCACCAGTACGGTATTTATATATTGTGGGGTCACCAGTCCGGTATTTATATATTGTGGGGTCACCAGTCCGGTATTTGTATATTGTGGGGTCACCAGTCCGGTATTTATATATTGTGGGGTCACCAGTCCGGTATTTGTATATTGTGGGGTCACCAGTCCGGTATTTATATATTGTGGGGTCACCAGTCCGGTATTTTTATATTGTGGGGTCACCAGTCCGGTATTTGTATATTGTGGGGTCACCAGTCCGGTATTTGTATAATGTGGGGTCACCAGTCCGGTATTTGTATATTGTGGGGTCACCAGTCCGGTATTTGTATATTGTGGGGTCACCAGTCCGGTATTTGCATATTGTGGGGTCACCAGTCCGGTATTTATATATTGTGGGGTCACCAGTCCGGTATTTATATATTGTGGGGTCACCAGTCCGGTATTTATATATTGTGGGGTCACCAGTCCGGTATTTGTATATTGTAGGGTCACCAGTCCGGTATTTATATATTGTGGGGTCACCAGTCCGGTATTTATATATTGTGGGGTCACCAGTCCGGTATTTGTATATTGTGGGGTCACCAGTCCAGTATTTATATATTGTGGGGTCACCAGTCCGGTATTTGTATATTGTGGGGTCACCAGTCTGGTATTTATATATTGTGGGGTCACCAGTCCGGTATTTATATATTGTGGGGTCACCAGTCCGGTATTTGTATATTGTGGGGTCACCAGTCCGGTATTTGTATATTGTGGGGTCACCAGTCCGGTATTTGTATATTGTGGGGTCACCAGTCCGGTATTTATATATTGTGGGGTCACCAGTCCGATATTTGTATATTGTGGGGTCACCAGTCCGGTATTTGTATATTGTGGGGTCACCAGTCCGGTATTTATATATTGTGGGGTCACCAGTCCGATATTTGTATATTGTGGGGTCACCAGTCCGGTATTTGTTTATTGTGGGGTCACCAGTCCGGTATTTATATATTGTGGGGTCACCAGTCCGGTATTTATATATTGTGGGGTCACCAGTCCGGTATTTATACAATGAAATCATATCTCCTCTCAAGCGTCTCTTCTCCAGAGAGAATAAGTTCAGAGCTCACAACCTTTCCTCATAACTAAGATCCTCCAGACCCTTTATTAGCTTTGTTGCCCTTCTTTGTACTCGCTCCATTTCCAGTACATCCTTCCTGAGGACTGGTGCCCAGAACTGGACAGCATACTCCAGGTGCGGCCGGACCAGAGTCTTGTAGAGCGGAAGAATTATTGTTTTATCTCTGGAGTTGATCCCCTTTTAATGCCAATATTCCGTTTGCTTTGTTAGCAGCAGCTTGGCATTGCATGTCATTGCTGAGCCTATCATCTGACCCCCAGGTCCTTTTCCATCCTAGATCCCCCCAGAGGTTCTCCCCCCAGTCTATAGATTGCATTCAGATTTTTACCACCCAAATGCATTATTTTACATTTTTCTACATTGAACCTCATTTGCCATGTAGTCGCCCCTCCCCCATTCATTTGTTCAGATCTTTTTGCAAGATTTCCACATCCTGCGGAGAAGTTATTGCCCTGCTTAGCTTAGTATCGTCTGCAAATACAGAGATTGAACTGTTTATCCCATCCTCCAGGTCGTTTATGAACAAATTAAATAGGATTGGTCCCAGCACAGAACCCTGGGGGACCCCACTACCCACCCCTGACCATTCTGAGTACTCCCCATTTATCACCACCCTCTGAACACGCCCTTGTAGCCAGTTTTCAATCCATGTACTCACCCTATGGTCCATGCCAACGCACCTTATTTTGTACAGTAAACGTTTATGGGGAACTGTGTCAAATGCTTTTGTAGAATCCAGATACACCACGTCTACGGGCCTTCCTTTATCTAGATGGCAACTCACCTCCTCATAGAAGGTTAATAGATTGGTTTGGCAAGAACGATTCTTCATGAATCCATGCTGATTACTGCTAATGATATCATTCTTATTACTAAAATCTTGTATATAGTCCCTTATCATCCCCTCCAAGAGTTTACATACTATTGATGTTAGGCTAACTGGTCTGTAATTCCCAGGGATGTATTTTGGGCCCTTTTTAAATATTGGTGCTACATTGGCTTTTCTCCAATCAGCTGGTACCATTCCAGTCAGTAGACTGTCTGTAAAAATTAGGAACAACGGTCTGGCAATCACCTAAGTTCCCTAAGTACCCTCGGATGCAAGCCATCTGGTCCCGGTGATTTATTAATGTTAAAGTGACACTAAAGGTTTATGTTTTTTTTTTTTTTTTAAATAACAAACATGTTATATACACGCCCCTCATATACACATCCCTCATATACACGCCCCTCATATACACATCCCTCATATACACGCCCCTCCTATACACATCCCTCCTATACACACCCCTCCTATACACGCCCCTCCTATACACGCCCCTCCTATACACACCCGTCATATACACATCTATATGAGGGATGTGTATATGAGGGATGTGTATATGAGGGGCGTGTATAGGAGGGGCGTGTATAGGAGGGGCGTGTATATGAGGGATGTGTATATGAGGGGCGTGTATATGAGGAATGTATATAGGGTGGGCATGTATATGAGGGATGTGTATATGAGGGGCGTGTATATGAGGGATGTGTATATGAGGGGCGTGTATATGAGGGATGTGTATAGGAGGGGCGTGTATATGAGGGATGTGTATAGGAGGGGCGTGTATATGAGGGGCGTGTATAGAAGGGCCATGTATAGGAGGGGCCTGTATATGAGGGGCGAGTATAGAAGGGGCGTGTATAGGAGGGGCATGTATAGGAGGGGCATGTATAGGAGGGGCGTGTATATGAGGGGCGGGTGTGTAAGTAGGGGCATGTATATGAGGGGCGTATATAGGAGGGGCATGTATATGAGGGGTGTGTATAGGAGGGGCGAGTCTATGAGGGGCATGTATATGAGGGGCGTATATAGGAGGGGCATGTATAGGAGGGGCGTGTATAGGAGGGGCGAGTCTATGAGGGGCGTGTATAGGAGGGGCGTGTATAGGAGGGGCATGTATAGGAGGGGTGTACATAGGAGGGGCGTGTATAGGAGGGGCGTGTATAGGAGGGGCATGTATAGTAGGGGCGTGTACATGAGGGGCGTATATAAGAGGGGCATGTATAGGAGGGGCGTGTATAGGAGGGGCATGTATATGAGGGGCATGTATAGGAGGGGCGAGTGTATGAGGGGTGGGTGTACTTACCTCCACTGTGCAGTTCGTTTTTTACAGAGTGGCCCCGATCCTGGTCTTCTGGGGTCCCTCGGTGGCTGTCTCAGCTCCTCCCCACATCAGATAACCCCCTAGGAGAGGCGCTCTCCCGGGGGGGGGTTACCTTGTGGACGCGCTCCCAAGTCCAGCATTCGGAGTCCGTAGACGCCGAATGCAGGACTCGGCTCTGTCCCCCGGTGGGGGTGTATATGAGGGACGTGTATATGAGGGGCGTGTATAGGAGGGGCGTGTATGTGTATAGGAGGGATGTGTATATGACGGGTGTGTATAGGAGGGGCGTGTATAGGAGGGGCGTGTATAGGAGGGGCATGTATGTGTATAGGAGGGATGTGTATATGAGGGGCGTGTATAGGAGGGGTGTGTATAGGAGGGATGTGTACAGGAGGGGCGTGTATATGAGGGATGTGTATATGAGGGGCGTGTATAGGAGGGGCGTGTATAGGAGGGGCGTGTATAGGAGGGGCGTGTATATGAGGGATGTGTATATGAGGGATGTGTATATGAGGGGCGTGTATAGGAGGGGCGTGTATATGAGGGGCGTGTATATGAGGGATGTGTATATGAGGGATGTGTATATGAGGGGCGTGTATAGGAGGGGCGTGTATATGAGGGGCGTGTATATGAGGGATGTGTATATGAGGGATGTGTATATGAGGGCCGTGTATATGAGGAATGTATATAGGAGGGGCATATATATGAGGGGCGTGTATAGGAGGGGCATGTATATGAGGGGCGTGTATATGAGGGATGTGTATATGAGGGGCGTGTATATGAGGGATGTGTATATGAGGGGCGTGTATATGAGGGATGTGTATAGGAGGGGCGTGTATATGAGGGATGTGTATAGGAGGGGCATGTATATGAGGGGCGTGTATAGAAGGGCCATGTATAGGAGGGGCATGTATAGGAGGGACGTGTATAGGAGTACCGTGTATAGGAGGGGCGTGTATATGAGGGGCGAGTATAGGAGGGTGTGTAAGTAGGGGAGTGTATATGAGGGGTGTGTATAGGAGGGGCGAGTCTATGAGGGGCATGTATATGAGGGGCGTGTATAGGAGGGGCGTGTATAGGAGGGGCGTGTATAGGAGGGGCGAGTCTATGAGGGGCGTATATAGGAGATGCATGTATAGTAGGGGCGTGTATAGGAGGGGCGTACATAGGAGGGGCGTGTATAGGAGGGGCGTGTATAGGAGGGGCATGTATAGTAGGGGCGTGTACATGAGGGGCGTATATAAGAGGGGCATGTATAGGAGGGGCATGTATATGAGGGGCATGTATAGGAGGGGCGAGTGTATGAGGGGTGTGTATATGAGGGGCATATATAGGAGGGGCTTGTATAGGAGGGGCGTGTATAGGAGGGGCGAGTCTATGAGGGGTCTGTATATGAGGGGCGTATATAGGAGGGGCGTGTATAGGAGGGGCGTGTCTATGAGGGGCGTGTATAGGAGGGGCGTATATAGGAGGGGCGTATATAGGAGGGGCGTGTATAGTAGGGGCGTGTCTATGAGGGGTGTGTATATGAGGGGCGTATATAAGAGGGGCATGTATAGGAGGGGCATGTATATGAGGGGCATGTATAGGAGGGGCGAGTGTATGAGGGGTGTGTATATGAGGGGCGTATATAGGAGGGGCTTGTATAGGAGGGGCGTGTATAGGAGGGGCGAGTCTATGAGGGGTGTGTATATGAGGGGCGTATATAGGAGGGGCTTGTATAGGAGGGGCGTGTATAGGAGGGGCGTGTCTATGAGGGGCGTGTATAGGAGGGGCGTATATAGGAGGGGCGTGTATAGTAGGGGCGTGTATAGGAGGGGCGTGTATAGGAGGGGAGTATATAGGAGGGGCGTGTATAGGAGGGGAGTATATAGTAGGGGCGTGTCTATGAGGGGCGTGTATATAATTCAGCCCCCGGATATACATGTGATGACAGTATACACGGTGTTGTAGTGTTGGGATATTCCGTATATTACAGATATATTTGGGGGTGCGCTGGTAACACCCCATAATACACACAGTCTGGGGCTCCGCCTACAAATGACGGTGTATACCTCTATATATGTGGTGGGCGGGAATCTTATACTGTAACAAAACACATCGATAATCAGCTCCAACCCTCAACTATTCTATTCATTCCTAGAAAAAGTTTTGCTGCTTTTTTTTGTACTGGAAGGTCTCATTCACAAGGCCTGTCGATGTTCTCTGGTGCCGCCACGAGCCGCGCTGCCTTGTTGGAATGCGTTGTGGTTTTTGATTTTTTTTCCAGAATGCAATTTATTGTAATGTGCTGCAGAGAATTGCAATGAATTACAAAACGTCGGAATGTGCCGCACAAGGATGCAACATTTCCTGAACCACATGACATATGGCAAACCGCCCCCATCCCCCCACCCCCGCCCGGGAGGAACACGTCTATAGGCATTTTATAATAATACAGCGCCTTGAAAAAGTATTCATACCCCTTGAAATTTCCCACATTTCTCATGTTACAACCAAAAACATAAATGTATTTTATTGGGATTTTATGTGATAGACCAACACAAAGTGTCACATAATTGTGAAGTGGAAGGAAAATGATAAATGATACAAATAAATATGTGAAAAGTGTGGGGGGGGGACATTTGTATGGCGCCCCCCGGAGTCATTACTTTGTAGAACCCCCTTTCTCTACAAGTCTTTTTGGGGATGTCTCTACCAGCTTTGCACATCTAGAGAGGACATTTCTGCCCCATTCTTCTTTGTAAAATATCTCAAGCTCTGTCAGATTGGATGGAGAGCGTCTGTGAACAGCAATTTTCAAGTCTTGCCACAAATTCTCAATGTGATTTAGGTCTGGACTGTGACTGGGCCATTCTAACACATGAATATGCTTTGATCTAAACCATTCCATTGTAGCTCTGGCTGGATGTTTCGGGTCGTTGTCCTGCTGGAAGGTGAACCTCCGCCCCAGTCTCAAGTCTTTTGGAGACTCTAACAGGTTTTCTTCTAAGATTGTCCTGTATTTGTCTCCATCCATCTTCTCATCAACTCTGACCAGCTTCCCTGTCCCTGCTGAAGAAAAGCATCTTTTTGCCGCCATTTTTGTGCATTTCGTTGCACTACAATTGCAGCAAAATCACACTGCGCTTGGGGTGATTAAAAGTGGGGGTTCCCCCTAAAAATACATAGCCGATCTTTATCCTTGATGGGAGCCTGGTATAGATTTCAAGGGGAAATAAATACACGGGCCCCAAAAATTCCATACCAGACCCCCATCCCAGCATGACCCCCCCACATCCATACCAGACCCCCATCCCAGCATGACCCCCCCACATCCATACCACACCCACATCCCAGCATGACCCCCCCCCATCCATACCATACCCACATCCCAGCATGACCCCCCCCCCACATCCATACCAGACCCCCATCCCAGCATGACCCCCCCCCATCCATACCATACCCACATCCCAGCATGACCCCCCCCCCACATCCATACCAGACCCACATCCCAGCATGACCCCCCCCCCACATTCATACCAGACCCCCATCCCAGCATGACCCCCCATCCATACCAGACCCCCATCCCAGCATGACACCCCCACATCCATACCATACCCACATCCCAGCATGACCCCCCCCCACATCCATACCAGACCCACATCCCAGCATGACCCCCCCCCCCACATCCATACCAGACCCCCATTGCAGCATGACCCCCCCCCCATCCATACTAGACCCCATCCCAGCATTAACCCCCCATCCATACCAGACCCCCATCCCAGCATGACCCCCCATCCATACCAGACCCCCATCCCAGCATGACCCCCCACATCCATACCAGACCCCCATCCCAGCATGACCCCCCCCCCATCCATACTAGACCCCATCCCAGCATTAACCCCCCCATCCATACCAGACCCCCATCCCAGCATGAACTCCCCATCCATACCAGACCCCCATCCCAGCATGACCCCCCCATCCATACCAGACCCCCATCCCAGCATGACCCCCCCCATCCATACCAGACCCTCATCCCAGCATGACTCCCCCACATCCATACCATACCCACATCCCAGCATGACCCCCCCCCCCCACATTCATACCAGACCCCCATCCCAGCATGACCCCCCATCCATACCAGACCCCCATCCCAGCATGACCCCCCCACATCCATACCATACCCACATCCCAGCATGACCCCCCCCCACATCCATACCAGACCCACATCCCAGCATGACCCCCCCCCACATCCATACCAGACCCCCATTGCAGCATGACCCCCCCCATCCATACTAGACCCCATCCCAGCATTAACCCCCCCATCCATACCAGACCCCCATCCCAGCATGACCCCCCATCCATACCAGACCCCCATCCCAGCATGACCCCCCCATCCATACCAGACCCACATCCCAGCATGACCCCCCATCCACACCAGACCCCCATCCCAGCATGAACTCCCCATCCATACCAGACCCCCATCCCAGCATGAACTCCCCATCCATACCAGACCCCCATCCCAGCATGACCCCCCATCCACACCAGACCCCCATCCCAGCATGAACTCCCCATCCATACCAGACCCCCATCCCAGCATGACCCCCCCCCCCCACATCCATACCAGACCCCCATCCCAGCATGACCCCCCCCACCCATACTAGACCCCATCGCAGCATTAACCCCCCCATACATACCAGACCCCCATTCCACCATGAAACCCCCCCTATCCATACTAGACCCCATCCCAGCGTTAACCCCCCCATCCATACTAGACCCCCATCCCAGTATGAACCCCCCATCCATACCATCTTCCCATCAACTCTGACCAGCTTCCCTGTCCCTGCTCTGCTGAAGAAAACCATCCTCACCACATGATGCTGCCACCACCATGTTTCACGGTGGGGATGGTGTGTTCAGGGGGATGTGTAGTGTTAGTTTTCCCCACATAGCGTTTTACTTTTAGGCCATAAAGTTGAATTTTGGTCTCATCTGACCAGATCACCTTCTTCCACATGTTTGCTGTGTCCTCCACATGGCTTCTCACAAACTACAAACAGGACTTCTTATGACTTTCTTTCACCAATGTCTTCTTCTTGTCACTCTTCCATAAAGGGCAGATTTGTGGAGACACGACTAATAGTTGTCCTGTGGACAGATTCTCCCACCTGAGCTGTGATCTCTGCAGCTCCTCCAGAGTTACCATGGACCTCTTGGCTCTTCTCTGATGAATGTTCTCCTTGCCCGGCTGGTCAGTTTAGGTGGACGGCCATGTCTTGGTAGGTTTGCGGTTGTGCCATACTCTTTCCATTTTCCGATGATGGATTGAACAGAGCTCCGTGAGATCTTCAAAGCTTGGGAGATTTTTTTATAACCTAACCCTGCTTTATACTTCTCCACAACTTTATCCCTGACCTGTCTGGTGTGTTCCTTGGCCTTCATGATGCTGTTTGTTCACTAAGGTTCTCTAACAAACCTCTGAGGGCTTCACAGAACAGCTGTATTTATACTGAGATGAAATGACACACAGGTGGACTCTATTTACTAATTAGGTGACTTCTGAAGGCAATTGGTTCCTCTAGATTTTAGTTATCAGAGTAAAGGGGGCTGAATACAAATGACCCCCCCCCCCCACACTTTTCACATATTTATTTGTATCATTTATCATTTTCCTTCCACTTCACAATTATGTGACACTTTGTGTTGGTCTATCACATAAAATCCCAATAAAATACATTTATGTTTTTGGTTGTAACATGACAAAATGTGGGGAATTTCAAGGGGTATGAATACTTTTTCAAGGCACTGTATATATAGATATACATTGATGATATATAGTAATATATTACTGAACATAATGATACATTATAGATACATATTAATACAGTTGCTAATACATAATGATACATTAGTGATACATTGATGACACATTGTTGATTCGTAGTGATACATTAGAGATATATAGAGATGGATTGGTGATAATGATACATTGGTGATACATATTAATACAAGTGCTAATATATACCGATACATAAGGGAACATTAGTGGTGATAGATAGAGATACATTGGTGCGATACAATTAATAATACATTGATGACACATTGCTGATACATAATAAGGTTAATTCAATAAAACTGGAGAGTGTAAAATCTGGTGCAGCTCTGCACAGGAGCCAATCAGCTTCCAGGTTTTATTGTCAAAGCTTCATTGAAGAAGCTGAAGTCCGAAGCGGATTGGCTGCCATGCAGAGCTGCACCAGATTCTGAATGCTCCAGATTTAGTAAATCAGCCCCGTGTCACATTACTGATTGGCTGAGGTGGAGATGAAGGGGGATGCGGTATGATCTCCCCCTCTGCCAGCCAGAGAAATCCTTGTATTTATGGATAAAATACAAAGCTTCCAGTGACTGTCGGAGCGGCGCTCAGCCCGACTAACTGTTGTTCCGGCAGTCCCCCGTACCCATATATGTGATGTACATACAGATTATACAACGCTGACAGAGGGCACGTCTCATAGTTCATGGGGCCAGCTTGGGACAAACTATACAAAGAATGAGCCTGGAGTCAGGCATTCGGAAATGCTGGTCCTGGTGTGTATTACATACGTTTATATACGTAGGGTGTTCAGACATGTATGCGGGTAAACTCATTCCTCTGGCTAAATTATTCATTTATTATGGCTGATCTCTGGCTCCCTGACGTTTTGGCTTGTCTGACTATCCGTCCGGTTCCTGAACTCTGCTATGTTTTGACTACGTTTACTCTGTTTACCTTTTTTTTATTATTATTAAACAAGTGAGATTTAACTGCACTTCTGTCTCAGTCTAATTCATAGTTTCTGACACACCCACAGGCTGACCCCCCACCCCTACAACCTCTGCAGCAATGCTGGCAGCACTCATACGTCTATTTCCCAAAGACAACCTCTGGATATGACGCTGATCACGTGACCTCAACTTCTTTGGTGGTCCATGGCGAGGCCTGTTCTGAGTGGAACCTGTCCTGTTATACCGCTGTATGGTCTTGGCCCACCGTGCTGCAGATCAGTTTCAGGGTCTTGGCAATCTTCTTATAGCCTAGGCCATCTTTATGTAGAGCAACAATTCTTTTTTTTCAGATCCTCAGAGAGTTCTTTGCCATGAGGTGCCATGTTGTACTTCCAGTGACCAGTATGAGAGAGTGAGAGCGATTAACACCACATTTAACACACCTGCTCCCATTCACACCTGAGACCTGTAATACTAACGAGTCACATGACACCGGGGAGGGAAAATGGCTAATTGGGCCCAATTTGGAGATTTTCACTTAGGGGTGTACTGACTTTTGTTGCCAGCGGTTTAGACATTAATGGCTGTGTGTTGAGTTATTTTGAGGGGACAGTAAATTTACACTGTTATACAAGCTGTACACTCACTACTTTACATTGTAGACAAGTGTCATTTCTTCAGTGTTGTCACATGAAAAGATACAAGAAAAGATTTACACACATGTCACTGAGGGGTGTACTTACTTTTGTGAGACACTGTACATAGCTCTGACATATACCGCAGTGCTGTACAGAGATCACTGAGCAAGTCACATCAGTCTCTGTACCAGAGGAGCTTACACTCTAATGTCCCCTCCCCCACAGTCTTTGGATCTCAGAGATTGGAAGCAGCGCTCGGTACAGGCGATTCACAAGAGCAGATAGTTTGAATACGCAAATATCGAGAATTTGGATGGAGATATAATGTAACCGCCTAAAATGTCAGCTCTGCGCTCAGGACGACCGAACCGCGCTCTGCCTGCTTTGTATGTGATTTACATCATTTCTCCGATTCCCCAGAGAGAGGAAATATGGAAATCCAATAATATCACTGAAATCAAATCCTTCTATACGCCAGGTGTAATTCTCAGTATCTGTTCTTATTCTATATGTATGAACTCTGCACAGTACTACTTCTCTTGTCCTGTATGTCGGGTGTAATTCTCGGTATCTGTTCTTATTCTGTATGTATGGACTCTGCACAGTACTACTTCTCTTGTCCTGTATGTCGGGTGTAATTCTCGGTATCTGTTCTTATTCTGTATGTATGGACTCTGCACAGTACTACTTCTCTTGTCCTGTATGTCGGGTGTAATTCTCGGTATCTGTTCTTCTCGGTAGGTGTTGGATGTAGTCGCACCATATTGTGTAATTTTTCCAGGTTCCAAATTCTCCTGGTCGCCATGGTAACATGAAGCCCCCTTTGGTCGCCCACGGTCCCTCTCCTCGGTAATCAATCACATGGTGTGACGGTCCCGTGTCCCAGGTAACCTCGCTAAGCAACAAGACTGGCCGTGTGCAGCACATCGGAGGAGCGGAGGGTCACCAACAGAGACTGCAATGTGTGACCAACACCATCACCACTTCCCATGATTTTACATTAGAGCAGAGGTGTCTCCAAACTGTGGCCCTATGCTTGCCTTTATCTGGCCCTTGGGGCACTATTCCTTCCACTGACACCAATGATGGGGCACTATTCCTCCCACTGACACCAATGATGGGGCACTATTCCTTCCACTGACACCAATGATGGGGCACTATTCCCCCCACTGATACCAATGATGGGGCACTATTCCTCCCACTGATACCAATGATGGGGCACTATTCCTCCCACTGATACCAATGATGGGGCACTATTCCTCCCACTGATACCAATGATGGGGCACTATTCCTCCCACTGATACCAATGATGGGGCACTATTCCTCCCACTGATACCAATGATGGGGCACTATTCCTTCCACTGACACGAATGATGGGACACTATTCCTCCCACTGACACCAATGATGGGACACTATTCCTCCCACTGATACCAATGATGGGGCACTATTCCTCCCACTGATACCAATGATGGGGCACTATTCCTTCCACTGACACGAATGATGGGACACTATTCTCCCACTGACACCAATGATGGGACACTATTCCTCCCACTGATACCAATGATGGGGCACTATTCCTTCCACTGACACCAGTGATGGGGCACTATTTCTCCCACTGATACCAATGATGGGGCTCTATTCCTCCCACTGATAACAATGATGGGACACTATTCCTCCCACTGACACCAGTGATAGGGCACTATTCCTCCCACTGATACCAATGATGGGGCACTATTCCTCCCACTGACACCATGATGGGACACTATTCCTCCACTGACACCAGTGATAGGGCACTATTCCTCCCACTGATACCAATGATGGGGCACTATTCCTCCCACTGACACCAATGATGGGGCACTATTCCTCCCACTGACACCAATGATGGGGCACTTTAATACCGGGCACTCCCCTCCCCCTTCCTCAATACCGGGGCACCCACCCCTTTCCTGCCCAGGCAATTTTCAGCGCTCTCACACTTTGAAGGACAATTGCCCGTCATGTAACATTGTACCCATAGGACATTTTTATTCATTTCTTCTCACAAATAGAGATTTCTTTTGCTGGTATTAAATCACCGCTGGCTTTTTTATTTTTTGTTAAACACAAAAACCCTGAAAATTAAAAAAAAAAAAAAACAAGTTTTCTTTGTTTCTGTTATAAAAATTTGTATACTAATAATCTTTCTTCATAAATTTATGCCAAATGTATTCTGCTCCATTTATTTGGTGAAAATCCCCCAAATCAGTGAATATTATTTATCTATTCTGAATGTTATAGAGACCACAAACTATGGGATATATACTGTATCTGTATTCTGAAATTTTGTATCATTATTTGCCCACAAATAGAGCTTTCGTTTGGTGGTATCTGATCACCTCTGCGGTTTTTTATTTTTTGTTAAAATTTTTTTAAAAAGACAGGAATTAAAAAAAAAAAAAAATACAAAACAGTTTTATATTTTGTTAATAAATTTTACAAACAGGTAATTTTTCTCTTTCATTGATGGGCACTGATGAGGCTGCACTGATGGGCACTGATAGGCTGCACTGATGGGCATCAATAGGCTGCATTGATGGCCACTGATTAGGCGACACTGATGGGCACTAATAGGTGGCACTATGTGGGCACTGATGAGGTGGCACTGGTGGGCACTGAGAGGTAGCACTGATGGGCGGCACTGAAGGACATTGATAGGTGGCACTGATGGGTGGGCAGTGATGGGCACTGATCGGCACTGGTAGGTGATGCTGATAGGCAGCACTGCTAGGTGGCACTGATGAGGCACTGATTGGCACCACTGGCGTGCATAGATAGATGGAACTCATGGGCATTGATAGGTTGCACTGATTGCTGGCACTGATGTACTGGTGGGCACTGATTGGTGGGCACTGTGGGGACTGATTGGTGGGCACTGATTCGTGGCACTGGCAGGTGGCATTGGCTGACAGCTGATCACGTGGTGAGGGGTCGGGATCGATACTCCGATCTGTGATCAGCTGAGTCTCATGGACTCGGGAGATCGCAGCGCGTGCCCTTCAAGGGGGGCGTGGCGAGCGTGCAAAGGGGAGGATGTCAATAGACGTCCTCCCGGCAAAGCAGATCTGCGCCGTAGCCGTCATTCAGCTATATCGCAGATCTGAAGGAGTTAATCACCGCTGTTTTTTTTTTTCTTTATTATTCATTTGAGCTATTAATGAAAAAAGACCAAAAATTTTGTAAAAAAATTAATTTTTGTTCATTTCTGTTATAAAGTTTAGCAAATCAGTAATTTTTCTTCATACGTTTTGGTCAAATTTTATACCGCTACATATCTTTGGTAAAAATAACCCAAATAAGTGGATATTATTTGGTCTTTGTGAAGGTTATAGAGTCTATAATTGATCACACCTGAAGTACTGACGGGCGATCTCATTTCTTGAGATCATAACAAGCCAGGAAAGTACAAATACCCCCCAAATGACCCCTTTTTGGAAAGTAGACAGTCCAAGGTATTTAGTAAGAGGCATGGCGAGGTTTTTGAAGTTGTAAATTTTTTCCACAATTCTTTGCAAATGAAGATTTTTTTCACAAAATTGTCATATTAGCAGGTTATTTCTCTCACACACAGCATATGCATAGCACAAATTACACCCCAAAACACATTCTCCTACTCCTCCTGAGTACAGCGATACCACATGTGTGAGACTATTACACAGCCTGGCCACATACAGAGGCCCAACATGCAGGAGCACCTTCAGGTGTTCTAGGGACATACATTTCAAATCTAATTTGACTACCGATTACACTTTGGTGAGGCACTGATGGGCAATGTAGTGGCATGGATGTCAGGACATGGAAGGGACGGAGTCCCTCAAGCAGTACGGAGGAGGCCAGAGAAGGGGAGGAGTCATCTCTCAGTACCGAGGAGATAAGGGAAGGGGCGGAGTCTTCTCTCAGTGCCAAGGAGATCAGGGAAGGGACGGGGTCTTCTCAGTACAGAGGAGGTCAAGAAAGGGGCGGAGTTTTCCCCAGTACAGAGGAGGTCAGGGAAGGGGCGGAGTCTTCTCTCAGTACAGAGGAGGTCAGGAAGGGGCGGAGTCTTCTCTCAGTACAGAGGAGGTCAGGGAAGGGGCGGAGTCTTCTCTCAGTACAGAGGAGGTCAGGGAAGGGGCGGAGTCTTCTCTTGGTACAGAGGAAGTCAAGGGAAGGGGCGGAGTCTTCTCTGAGTACAGAGGAGGTCAGGGAAGGGGCGGAGTCTTCTCTCAGTACAGAGGAGGTCAGGGAAGGGGCGGAGTCTTCTCTTGGTACAGAGGAGGTCAGGTAAGGGGCGGAGTCTTCCCTCAGTACAGAGGAGGTCAGGGAAGGGGCGGAGTCTTCTCTGAGTACAAAGGAGGTCAGGGAAGGGGCGGAGTCTTCTCTCAGTACAGGAGGAGGTCAGGGAAGGGGCGGGGTCTTCTCTCAGTACAGAGGAGGCCAGGGAAGGGGCGGAGTCTTCTCTCAGTACAGAGGAGGTCAGGGAAGGGGCGGAGTCTTCTCTCAGTACAGAGGAGGTCAGGGAAGGGGCGGAGTCTTCTCTCAGTACAGAGGAGGTCAGGGAAGGGGCGGAGTCTTCTCTCAGTACGGAGGGAGGAAAGGGAAGGGGCGGAGTCTTCTCTCAGTACAGAGGAGGTCAGGGAAGGGCGGAGTCTTCCCTCAGTACAGAGGAGGCCAGGGAAGGGGCGGAGTCTTCTCTCAGTACAGAGGAAGTAAGGTAAGGGGCGGAGTCTTCTCTAAGTACAGAGGAGGTCAGGGAAGGGGCGGAGTCTTCTCTCAGTACAGAGGAGGTCAGGGAAGGGGCGGAGTCTTCTCTCAGTACGGAGGAGGTCAGGGAAGGGGCGGAGTCTTCTCTGAGTACAGAGGAGGTCAGGGAAGGGGAGGAGTCTTCTCTCAGTACAGAGGAGGTCAGGGAAGGGGGCGGAGTCTTCTCTCAGTACAGAGGAGGTCAGGGAAGGGGAGGAGTCTTCCTCAGTACAGAATAGATAAGGGGCGGAGTCTTCCTCAGTAAAGATTAGATAAGGGGCGGAGTCTTCCCTCAGTAGATTAGATAAGGGGCGGAGTCTTCCCTCAGTAAAGATTAGATAAGGGGCGGAGTCTTCTCTCAGTAGATTAGATAAGGGGCGGAGTCTTCTCTCAGTACAGATTAGATAAGGGGCGGAGTCTTCCCTCAGTAAAGATTAGATAAGGGCGGAGTCTTCCCTCAGTAAAGATTAGATAAGGGGCGGAGTCTTCACTCAGTAGATTAGATAAGGGGCGGAGTCTTCTCTCAGTACAGATTAGATAAGGGGCGGAGTCTTCTCTCAGTAGATTAGATAAGGGGCGGAGTCTTCTCTCAGTACAGATTAGATAAGGGGCGGAGTCTTCTCTCAGTAGATTAGATAAGGGGCGGAGTCTTCTCTCAGTAGATTAGATAAGGGGCGGAGTCTTCTCTCAGTAGATTAGATAAGGGGCGGAGTCTTCTCTCAGTAGATTAGATAAGGGGCGGAGTCTTCCCTCAGTACAGATCAGATAAGGGGCGGAGTCTTCCCTCAGTACAGATTAGATAAGGGGCGGAGTCTTCTCTCAGTACAGATTAGATAAGGGGCGGAGTCTTCTCTCAGTAGATTAGATATGGGGCGGAGTCTTCTCTCAGTAGATTAGATAAGGGCGGAGTCTTCTCTCAGTAGATTAGATAAGGGGCGGAGTCTTCCCTCAGTACAGATCAGATAAGGGGCGGAGTCTTCCCTCAGTACAGATTAGATAAGGGGCGGAGTCTTCTCTCAGTACAGATTAGATAAGGGGCGGAGTCTTCTCTCAGTACAGATTAGATAAGGGGCGGAGTCTTCTCTCAGTACAGATTAGATAAGGGGCGGAGTCTTCTCTCAGTACAGATTAGATAAGGGGCGGAGTCTTCTCTCAGTAGATTAGATAAGGGGCGGAGTCTTCTCTCAGTACAGATTAGATAAGGGGCGGAGTCTTCTCTCAGTAGATTAGATAAGGGGCGGAGTCTTCTCTCAGTAGATTAGATAAGGTGCGGAGTCTTCTCTCAGTAGATTAGATAAGGGGCGGAGTCTTCTCTCAGTACAGATTAGATAAGGGGCGGAGTCTTCTCTCAGTAGATTAGATAAGGGGTGGAGTCTTCTCTCAGTAGATTAGATAAGGGGCGGAGTCTTCTCTCAGTACAGATTAGATAAGGGGCGGAGTCTTCTCTCAGTAGATTAGATAAGGGGCGGAGTCTTCCCTCAGTACAGATTAGATAAGGGGCGGAGTCTTCTCTCAGTAGATTAGATAAGGGGCGGAGTCTTCTCTCAGTAGATTAGATAAGGGGCGGAGTCTTCTCTCAGTAGATTAGATAAGGGGCGGAGTCTTCTCTCAGTAGATTAGATAAGGGGCGGAGTCTTCTCTCAGTACAGATTAGATAAGGGGCGGAGTCTTCTCTCAGTAGATTAGATAAGGGGCGGAGTCTTCCCTCAGTACAGATCAGATAAGGGGCGGAGTCTTCTCTCAGTACAGATTAGATAAGGGGCGGAGTCTTCTCTCAGTACAGATTAGATAAGGGGCGGAGTCTTCTCTCAGTAGATTAGATAAGGGGCGGAGTCTTCCCTCAGTACAGATCAGATAAGGGGCGGAGTCTTCTCTCAGTACAGATTAGATAAGGGGCGGAGTCTTCCCTCAGTACAGATCAGATAAGGGGCGGAGTCTTCTCTCAGTAGATTAGATAAGGGGCGGAGTCTTCTCTCAGTAGATTAGATAAGGGGCGGAGTCTTCTCTCAGTACAGATTAGATAAGGGGCGGAGTCTTCTCTCAGTACAGATTAGATAAGGGGCGGAGTCTTCTCTCAGTAGATTAGATAAGGGGCGGAGTCTTCCCTCAGTACAGATCAGATAAGGGGCGGAGTCTTCTCTCAGTAGATTAGATAAGGGGCGGAGTCTTCTCTCAGTAGATTAGATAAGGGGCGGAGTCTTCTCTCAGTAGATTAGATAAGGGGCGGAGTCTTCTCTCAGTAGATTAGATAAGGGGCGGAGTCTTCTCTCAGTAGATTAGATAAGGGGCGGAGTCTTCTCTCAGTACAGATTAGATAAGGGGCGGAGTCTTCTCTCAGTAGATTAGATAAGGGGCGGAGTCTTCTCTCAGTACAGATCAGATAAGGGGCGGAGTCTTCTCTCAGTAGATTAGATAAGGGGGCGGAGTCTTCCCTCAGTACAGAATAGATAAGGGGCGGAGTCTTCTCTCAGTACAGATCAGATAAGGGGCGGAGTCTTCTCTCAGTAGATTAGATAAGGGGCGGAGTCTTCTCTCAGTACAGATTAGATAAGGGGCGGAGTCTTCTCTCAGTACAGATTAGATAAGGGGCGGAGTCTTCTCTCAGTAGATTAGATAAGGGGCGGAGTCTTCTCTCAGTAGATTAGATAAGGGGCGGAGTCTTCTCTCAGTAGATTAGATAAGGGGCGGAGTCTTCTCTCAGTAGATTAGAATAAGGGGCGGAGTCTTCCCTCAGTAGATTAGATAAGGGGCGGAGTCTTCTCTCAGTACAGATTAGATAAGGGGCGGAGTCTTCTCTCAGTACAGATTAGATAAGGGGCGGAGTCTTCTCTCAGTAGATTAGATAAGGGGCGGAGTCTTCCCTCAGTAGATTAGATAAGGGGCGGAGTCTTCTCTCAGTAGATTATATAAGGGGCGGATTCTTCTCTCAGTAGATTAGATAAGGGGCGGAGTCTTCCCTCAGTACAGATCAGATAAGGGGCGGATTCTTCTCTCAGTAGATTAGATAAGGGCGGAGTCTTCCCTCAGTACAGATTAGATAAGGGGCGGAGTCTTCTCCCAGTACAGATTAGATAAGGGGCGGAGTCTTAGGAGGTCAGGTGACAGTGTGAACGCCATACTTGTATTTCTACACTGCAGTAGCGGTCAGGCTCCGCCCTCCCTTCTCAGAACGTCTGCGCAGAGTCCCGAGTCCCTCCTCTCAGTGTCTCCTCTCCGCGCCTGCGCAGTGTGTTGGTCAGTCGGATAGTGGAATGGCGGGTGTATAGGGCGGGCGATGTTCTCTCTATAGAGCGGATATCAGGGGAAGATCCGCCGCTCTGTACACAGAACACGCCGCATCGCCACGGTATTTTTTTTTTCGGCTGTTTAGGACCAAGTACTGGCGGCGCCATTTTGTGTTCGCCTTCAGATGGTCGCAGCCATTTTGTGTGGAACGTGGGCGGCGCATGCGCAGTGTGAAGGGAACTGAGGAGGAGGGGAATGGGGGTCACTTGTGTTGTCACTGTACTGGGGGGGTTGTGTACTATGGGGGGGGGTCTGTACTGAGGGGGGTTGTGTACTATGGGGGGTCTGTACTGAGGGGGGCTGTGTACTATGGGGGGGTCTGTACTGAGGGGGGCTGTGTACTATGGGGGGGTCTGTACTGAGGGGGGTTGTGTACTATGGGGGGGTCTGTACTGAGGGGGGCTGTGTACTATGGGGGGGTCTGTACTGAGGGGGGCTGTGTACTATGGGGGGGTCTGTACTGAGGGGGGCTGTGTACTATGGGGGGGTCTGTACTGAGGGGGGCTGTGTACTATGGGGGGCTGTGTACTATGGGGGGGTCTGTACTGAGGGGGGCTGTGTACTATGGGGGGGTCTGTACTGAGGGGGGCTGTGTACTATGGGGGGCTGTACTGAGGGGGGCTGTGTACTATGGGGGGGGTCTGTACTGAGGGGGGCTGTGTACTATGGGGGGGGTCTGTACTGAGGGGGGCTGTGTACTATGGGGGGGTCTGTACTGAGGGGGGCTGTGTACTATGGGGGGGCTGTGTACTGAGGGGGGCTGTGTACTGAGGGGGGCTCTGTACTATGGGGGGCTCTGTACTGAGGGGGGCTCTGTACTATGGGGGGCTCTGTACTGAGGGGGGCTGTGTACTATGGGGGCTGTGTACTGAGGGGGGCTCTGTACTATGGGGGGCTCTGTACTGAGGGGGGCTGTGTACTATGGGGGTGTCTGTACTGAGGGGGGCGCTGTACTGAGGGGGGCTCTGTACTATGGGGGGCTCTGTACTATGGGGGGCTCTGTACTGAGGGGGGCTGTGTACTATGGGGGTGTCTGTACTGAGGGGGGCTGTGTACTATGGGGGGGGCGCTGTACTGAGGGGGGCTGTGTACTATGGGGGGTCTGTACTGAGGGGGGCTGTGTACTATGGGGGGGCTGTGTACTATGGGGGGCTGTGTACTATGGGGGGGGCTGTGTACTATGGGGCGGGTCTGTACTGAGGGGGGCTGTGTACTGAGGGGGGCTATGTACTATGGGGGGCTGTGTACTATGGCGGAGGTCTGTACTGAGGGGGGCTGTGTACTATGGGGGGGTCTGTACTGAGGGGGGCTGTGTACTATGGGGGGCTGTACTGAGGGGGGCTGTGTACTATGGGGGGGGTCTGTACTGAGGGGGGCTGTGTACTATGGGGGGGGTCTGTACTGAGGGGGGCTGTGTACTATGGGGGCTGTGTACTGAGGGGCTGTGTACTATGGGGGGGCTGTGTACTGAGGGGGCTGTGTACTGAGGGGGGCTGTGTACTATGGGGGGCTCTGTACTGAGGGGGGCTGTGTACTATGGGGGTGTCTGTACTGAGGGGGGCTGTGTACTATGGGGGGGGCGCTGTACTGAGGGGGCTGTGTACTATGGGGGGGTCTGTACTGAGGGGGGCTGTGTACTATGGGGGGGGCTGTGTACTATGGGGGGGGGCTGTGTACTATGGGGGGGGCTGTGTACTATGGGGGCTGTGTACTATGGGGGGGCTTTGTACTATGGGGGGGGGCTGTGTACTATGGGGCGGGTCTGTACTGAGGGGGGCTGTGTACTGAGGGGGCTGTGTACTATGGGGCGGGTCTGTACTGAGGGGGCTATGTACTATGGGGGGCTGTACTGGGGGGGACTGTGTACTATGGCGGAGGTCTGTACTGAGGGGGGCTGTGTACTATGGGGGTGTCTGTACTGAGGGGGGCTGTGTACTATCGGGGGGTTGTGTACTATGGGGGGTGTCTGTACTGAGGGGGGCTGTGTACTATGGGGGGGTCTGTACTGAGGGGGGCTGTGTAGTATGGGGGGGCTGTGTACATATAGGGGGGGGTCTGTACTGAGGGGGGCTGTGTACTATCGGGGGGTTGTGTACTATGGGGGTGTCTGTACTGAGGGGGGCTGTGTACTATGGGGGGGTCTGTACTGAGGGGGGCTGTGTAGTATGGGGGGGCTGTGTACTATAGGGGGGGGGTCTGTACTGAGGGGGGCTGTGTACTATGAGGGGGTCTGTACTGGGGGGGGCTGTGTACTATGGGGGGGTCTGTACTGGGGGGGGCTGTGTACTATGGGGGGGTCTGTACTGAGGGGGGCTGTGTACTATGGGGGGGTCTGTACTGAGGGGGGCTGTGTATTATGGGGGGTCTGTACTGAGGGGGGCTGTGTACTATGGGGGGGTCTGTACTGAGGGGGGCTGTGTACTATAGGGGGGGGTCTGTACTGAGGGGGGCTGTGTACTATGAGGGGGTCTGTACTGAGGGGGGCTGTGTACTATGGGGGGGGCTGTGTACTATGGGGGGGGCTGTACTGAGGGGGGTCTGTACTGAGGGGGGCTGTGTACTATGGGGGGGTCTGTACTGAGGGGGCTGTGTACTATGGGGGCGGTCTGTACTGAGGGGGGCTGTGTACTATGGGGGGGGCTGGCTGTACTGAGGGGGGTCTGTACTGAGGGGGGCTGTGTACTATAGGAGGGGTCTGTACTGAGGGGGGCTGTGTACTATGGGGGGGTCTGTACTGAGGGGGGCTGTGTACTATGGGGGGGGTCTGTACTGAGGGGGGCTGTGTACTATGGGGGGGGTCTGTACTGAGGGGGGCTGTGTACTATGGGGGGGGGCTGGCTGTACTGAGGGGGGCTGTGTACTATGGGGGGGTCTGTACTGAGGGGGGCTGTGTACTATGAGGGGGGTCTGTACTGATGGGGGCTGTGTACTATTGGGGGGGTCTGTACTGAGGGGGCTGTGTACTATGGGGGGGGTCTGTACTGAGGGGGGCTGTGTACTATGAGGGGGGTCTGTACTGATGGGGGCTGTGTACTATTGGGGGGGGGGTCTGTACTGAGGGGGTCTGTACTATGGGTGGGTTGTACTTAGGGGGGCTGTGTACTATGGGGGGGTCTGTACTGAGGGGGGCTGTGTACTATGGGGGGGTCTGTACTGATGGGGGCTGTGTACTATGGGGGTGTCTGTACTGAGGGGGGCTGTGTACTATGGGGGGGTTGTGTACTATGGGGGTGTCTGTACTGAGGGGGCTGTGTACTATGGGGGGGGTCTGTACTGAGGGGGGCTGTGTAGTATGGGGGTCTGTACTGAGGGGGGCTGTGTACTATGGGGGGGGGGGTCTGTACTGAGGGGGGCTGTGTACTATGAGGGGGGCTGTGTACTATGGGGGGGTCTGTACTGAGGGGGGCTGTGTACTATTGGGGGGGGTCTGTACTGAGGGGGGCTGTGTAGTATGGGGGGGGGCTGTGTACTATAGGGGGGGGTCTGTACTGAGGGGGGCTGTGTACTATGAGGGGGTCTGTACTGAGGGGGGCTGTGTACTATGGGGGCGGTCTGTACTGAGGGGTGGCTGTGTACTATGGGGGGTCTATACTGAGGGGGTGCCTGCTGTTGGCCTTTCCTACTCAGAAAACCCTCTTCTGTGCTCCTCTCTGATCTGGTTTCATTTTGTTGCCGGGTTGAGTTGGTTGCTAGGTGTAGGCAGCCTTTGTCTTAGCAATCGATATCACACAGCACCATTAGTTTGCTAGGACGCTGGTGGCTGTGCCAGTGCCCTAGCAACCAAAGGGGGGAGCTCTAAAGCGCGGAGGCATTCTTGGGAGACAGTTCAACAGGATCAACAGAAACATGCAAATGGTCTACATCAGGGGGTCTTCAAACTACGGCCCTCCAGCTGTTCAGAAACTACAATTCCCATGATGCCTAGCCATGTCTGTGAATGTCAGAGTTTTACAATGCCTCATGGGATGTGTAGTTCTGCAACAGCTGGAGGGCCGTAGTTTGAGGATCCCTGGTCTGTATGGACACGGGGTTCCCGCACTCTTCTCTCCTCCTATACTCCGAGGAACAGCAGCGCCCCCTACATAGACACGGGGTTCCCGCAACTCTTCTCTCCTCCTGTACTCCGAGGAGCAGCGCCCCCTACATGGACACGGGGTCCCGCACTCTTCTCTCCTCCTATACTCCGAGGAGCAGCGCCCCCTACATGGACACGGGGTTCCCGCACTCTTCTCTCCTCCTATATTCCGAGGAACAGCAGCGCCCCCTACATAGACACGGGGTTCCCGCACTCTTCTCTCCTCTTATACTCCGAGGAACAGCAGCGCCCCCTACATGGACACGGGGTTCCCGCACTCTTCTCTCCTCCTATACACAGAGGAGCAGCGCCCCCCTACATGGACACGGGGTTCCCGCACTCTTCTCCCCTCCTATACTCCGAGGAGCAGCAGCGCCCCCTACATGGACACGGGGTTCCCGCACTCTTCTCTCCTCCTATATTCCGAGGAACAGCAGCGCCCCCTACATAGGACACGGGGTTCCCGCACTCTTCTCTCCTCTTATACTCCGAGGAACAGCAGCGCCCCCTACATGGACACGGGGTTCCCGCACTCTTCTCTCCTCCTATACTCCGAGGAGCAGCGCCCCCTACATGGACACGGGGTTCCCGCACTCTTCTCTCCTATACTCCAAGGAGCAGCACCCCCTACATGGACACGGGGTTCCCGCACTCTTCTCTCCTCCTATACTCCGAGGAACAGCAGCGCCCCCCTACATGGACACGGGGTTCCCGCACTCTTCTCCCCTCCTATACTCCGAGGAACAGCAGCGCCCCCTACATGGACACGGGGTTCCCACACTCTTCTCTCCTCCTATACTCCGAGGAGCAGCGCCCCCTACATGGACACGGGGTTCCCGCACTCTTCTCTCCTCCTATACTCCGAGGAGCAGCACCCCCTACATGGACACGGGGTTCCCGCACTCTTCTCTCCTCCTATACTCCAAGGAGCAGCAGCGCCCCCTACATGGACACGGGGTTCCCGCACTCTTCTCTCCTCCTATACACAGAGGAGCAGCGCCCCCCTACATGGGACACGGGGTTCCCGCACTCTTCTCCCCTCCTATACTCCAAGGAGCAGCACCCCCTACATGGACACGGGGTTCCCG